>JAAAKG020136650.1:0-13133 GCA_010014905.2 Druon quercuslanigerum
GATATCATTAAAACTTATAACACCTCATATTCTATGATCACGCTTGAATCTATTTACACAAGGCCATAATGAAGATGACTTTAAGACTATGCTTACTATGCTTAAGAGGAACTTCAAATTCGATATCATTAAAACTTATAACACCTCGTATTCTATGATCACGCTTGAATATATTTACATAAGACTAAAATGAAGATGGTTTGAGGACTATGCTTACTATGCTCAAGAGGAGCTGTAAATTCGATATCATTAAAACTGATAACACCAAGTATTCTACGATCAAGCTTGAATCTATTTTCGCAAGGCCATAATGAAGATGGTTTTAAGACTATGCTTACTATGCTAATAAGGAGCTCTAAATTCGATATCATTAGAGCTTATTACACCTGGTATTCTATGATCACGCTTGAATATATTTACATAAGATAAAAATCAAGATGTTTTTAAGACTATGCTTACTATGCTTATGGGGAGCTGTAAATTCGATATCATTAAAACTTATAACACCATGTATTCTACGATTAAACTTGAATCTATTCACATAAGACTAAAATGAAGATGGTTTTAAGACTATGCTTACTATGCTTATGAGGAGCTGTAAATTCAATATCATTAAAACTTATAACACCTCGTATTCTATGATCACGCTTGAATCTATTTATGCACGGCCATAATGAAGATGGTTTTAAGGCTATGTTTACTATGCTTATGAGTATCTGTAAATTCGATATCATTAAAACTTATAACACCAGGTATTCTATGATTAAGCTTGAATCTATTTACATAAGACCATGATGAAGATGGTTTTAAGACTGTGCTTACTATGCTCAAGAGGAGCTGTAAATTCGATATAATTAAAAATTATAACACCTCGTATTCTATGATCACGCTTGAATATATTTACATAAGACTAAAATGAAAATGGTTTTAAGACTATGTTTACTATGCTCAAGAGGAGCTGTAAATTCGATATAATTAAAAATTATAACACCTCGTATTCTATGATCACGCTTGAATATATTTACATAAGACTAAAATGAAAATGGTTTTAAGACTATGTTTACTATGCTTAAGAGGAGCTGTAAATTCGATATCATTAAAACTTATAACACCAAGTATTCTATGATCAAACTTGAATCTATTCACATAAGACTAAAATGAAGATGGTTTTAAGACTGTGCTTACTATGCTCAAGAGGAGCTGTAAATTCGATATAATTAAAAATAATAACACCAAGTATTCTATGATCAAATTTGAATCTATTCACATAAGACTAAAATGAAGATGGTTTTAAGACTTTGCTTACTATGCTCAAGAGGAGCTGTAAATTCGATATCATTAAAACATATAACACCAGGTATTCTACGATTAAACTTGAATCTATTTACATAAGATCAAAATGAAGATGGTTTTAAGACTATGCTTACTATGCTTAAGAGGATCTGTAAATTCGACATCATTAAAACTTATAACACCTCGTATTCTATGATCACGCTTGAATCTATTTACATAAAATCAAAATGAAGATGGTTTTAAGACTATGCTTACTATGCTTATGAGGAGCTGTAAATTCAATATCATTAAAACTTATAACATCTCGTATTCTATAATCACGCTTGAATATATTTACATAAGACTAAAATGAAGATGTTTTTAAGACTGTGCTTTCTATGCTTAAGAGGAGCTGTAAATTCGATATCATTAAAACTTATAAAACCTTGTATTCTATGACCACGCTTGAATCTATTTACACAAGGCCATAATGAAGATTTTTTTAAGACTATGCTTACTATGCTTAAGAGGAACTGTAAATTCGATATGATTAAAACTTATAACACCAGGTATTCTATGATTAAGCTTGAATCTATTTACATAAGACCATTATGAAGATGGCTTTAAGACTACGCTTACTATGCTTATGAGGAGCTGTAAATTCAATATCATCAAAACTTATAACACCACGTATTCTATGATCACGCTTGAATCTATTCACACAAGGCTAAAATGAAGATGGCTTTAAGGCTATGCTTTCTATGCTTAAGAGGAGCTGTAAATTCGATATCATTAAAACTTATAACACCTTGTATTCTATGACCACGCTTGCATATATTTACATAAGACCAAAATAAGGATGGTTTTAAGACTATGCTTACTATGCTTATGAGGACCTGCAAATTCGATATAATTAAAACTTATAACACCAGGTATTCTATGATTAAGCTTGAATCTATTTACATAAGACCATTATGAAGATGGCTTTAAGACTATGCTTACTATGCTTATGAGGAGCTGTAAATTCAATATCATTAAAACTTATAACACCACGTATTCTATGATCACGCTTAAATCTATTTATACAAGGCCATAATGAAGATGGTTTTAAGACTATGCTTACTATGCTCAAGAGGATCTGTAAATTCGATATCATTCAAACTTGTAACACCAGATATTCTATGATTAAGCTTGAATCTATTTACATAAGACCAAAATTAAGATGGTTTTAAGACTATGCTTACTATGCTTAAGAGGATCTGTAAATTCGATATAATTAAAACTTATAACACCAGGTATTCTATGATCACGCTTGAATCTATTTACATAAAATCAAAATGAAGATGGTTTTAAGACTATGCTTACTATGCTTATGAGGAGCTGTAAATTCAATATCATTAAAACTTATAACATCTCGTATTCTATAATCACGCTTGAATATATTTACATAAGACTAAAATGAAGATGTTTTTAAGACTGTGCTTTCTATGCTTAAGAGGAGCTGTAAATTCGATATTATTAAAACTTATAAAACCTTGTATTCTATGACCACGCTTGAATTTATTTCCACAAGGCCATAATGAACATGGTTTTAAGACTATGCTTACTATGCTTAAGAGGAGCTGTAAATTCGATATCATTAAAACTTATAACACCTCGTATTCTATGATCACACTTGAATATATTTACATCAGATCAAAATGAAGATGGTTTTAAGACTATGCTTACTATGCTTAAGAGGAGCTGTAAATTCGATATCATTAAAACTTATAACACCAAGTATTCTACGATCAAGCTTGAATCTATTTACATAAGACCAAAATGGAGATGGTTTTAAGACTATGATTACTATGCTTATGAGGAGCTGCAAATTCGATATAAATAAAACTTATAACACCTGGTATTCTATGACCACGCTTGAATCTATTTACATAAGACCATAATGAAGATGGTTTTAAGACTATGCTTACTATGCTTAAGAGGAACTGTAAATTCGATATGATTAAAACTTATAACAACTCGTATTCTATGATCAAGCTTGAATCTATTTACACAAGGCCATAATGAAGATGGTTTTAAGACTATGCTTACTATGCTTATGAGGAGCGTAAATTCGATATCATTAAAACTTATAGCATCTCGTATTCTATAATCACGCTTGAATATATTTACATAAGATCAAAATGAAGATGTTTTTAAGACTATGATTACTATGCTTATGAGGAGCTGTAAATTCGATATCATTAAAACTTATAACACCAGGTATTCTATGATTAAGCTTGAATATATTTACAGAAGATCAAAATGAAGATGGTTTTAAGACTATGCTTACTATGCTTATGAGGAGCTGTAAATTCGATATCATTACAACTTATAACACCTCGTATTCTATGATCGCACTTGAATATATTTACATTAGATCAAAATGAAGATGGTTTTAAGACTATGCTTACTATGCTTAAGAGGAGCTGTAATTTCGATATCATTAAAACTTATAACACCTCGTATTCTATGATCACACTTGAATATATTTACATAAGATCAAAATGAAGATGGTTTTAAGAATATGCTTACTATGCTCAAAAGGATCTGTAAATTCGATATCATTAAAACTTATAACACTAAGTATTCTATGATTAAGCTTGAATCTATTTACATAAGACTAAAATGAAGATCGTTTTAAGACTATGCTTACTATGCTTACTATGCTTACTATGCACAAAAAAGCAAATTATTAATGAAGCACCAATATCAGGGTACCATATACCTGCAACCAAAATTACCCTTCTCGTGCAGAATTTGCCAAATATTTGCCTTGTTTCCGACTTAGGCCAGATCGGGTACAGAATTTTGCGGATGTTACATTTGGCCACCTTTAGACCCCGACTTAACAGCCAATCTTGATAGTAGTTGGCGCCCCATTAATTTCAGGGCCTTAAGTGGGTCGAGTCCAAATCTCCCAAGTTTCAAATTAAAGTGTCAAACGTCAAAAGCATTTCAATTAATGATAGAAAAAGTGACAAAATGAGTGAAAAAATGACGAAAGCGAGCACAAGAAGAGAGCGTAGGCAACTTATACTTCAAAATATTCCGGAGCTACGTGTTGAAGACCATAGTAATTAAAGTCAAGTATGTTAAGATGAAACCTATCCTCGACATGAGGTTATTTATTTATAAAAAAAAGAAGCCAAAGCAATATTTACTGTGTTGAATGTGAAAACGAACTAAATCAACAGTAACGTCATAAATATATTTATTGACATGTATTTTTAGGTGATTTGATATAACCGGTATATAAATACAACCTTCCCATTTTAGTGTATTCGCTTTTGTAAAAATGACTTAAAGAGCCAGTTTAACATTATAATCAGCTTCTTTCAAAATAACTGATTAAATGTAAGGATAATATAGAAATTAAGAGCAAAAATGTATTGAAAAATATTTAAATAGTTTATCTTACACAATTGTTGGCTCTTATATTGCATCTTTCGACTTTTTTCCGTTGGCTCCAAAAAAAGATGTTTGAAAAATATTTTGTTTATAATCTTACATACTCCAATGTTTTTATATTATGATTTGATTTTGATATTTTGATTTTTTTATTCTCAAATTTTAGTTTAACAGGTGACATATACGATTTCAATATTGTTTTACTTAAAAATCCCTTTTAATGAAGAATAATAAAAATAAATTCAATATGGACTCAAGCGGGGCCAGACTGGGTTATCTCTGGGCGCTGCACTTGTGCCCCGATCGGGTATGGCGTTTCATTTCGAGTCTGGTCCCATATAGATAGCCAGATTAGGGCCACATTCTGCCCGATATGGCCTTGATCAGATCTATATTGGAATTTCGGCTCGGGTTGTGGTGTGAATGCTGCATAATAATGTAGGGTACAGATTCCCAATCATTTGGGGTACAAAGAGTCACTTGCTGGGTTTTCTTGGCAGGCACTATTACAGGAATGTCGTTTCTGTAAGTTATCCGGAGATCCTTCTCTCCTCTGGTAATACGTTTGTACAGTATTCTCTTCTGCTTCTTGAAATTGCGTTGTTGCATCAATGTTTGATCTCAGGAAATTCGGCATTCCTTTATTGCATCCAGAATATAGCTCTTTTTCTTCATAATGACATATACTCGAATCATTACTCTCCAAAACTTTATCTTCAAGTTCGGTCCAACGTATATCCATTTAAGATACCGTAGAAGAGACATGTTTAATTTTAGAAGATAGATTGTCAGCAGAGATACGCGTTTTCTCAAAATCACTTTTTAGTTCTGTGTTACTATTGTCGTATTCTGAATTCATAAAATTCTTTAGATCATCAAGCATAGATTAAAGTTTATTAGTGTTAACAACGTTGAAAAATGCCACTACACTGCATATAATCTTTGTTGCATGCACATTGTGATAGCGGGAACGATATCCCTTGCATTTTACGAATCCATCATCAAGATTAATCTGCTGCTTGCACTTCCTATAAGCACATAAGAGTGCTAGCATTAAGCAGGTTTTCAGTGCGAGTTTTGTCATTTATAGCCATGATTACACCCGATTTTATATTTAAAAACCACAGTTCTGTGGGATCAATAATATCATGTAGCCAAAGGTCTTAGCGATAACGTTAAATGAAACTAGGTTTTACAATATAAGTAACTAGAAGATAACCGAATCCAATGCACCCAATTAATTAGAGCCAAAGAATAAGCAAAAATGGCAGAAACTCAAGAAAAAACTCATTATCTGAGAGACTACGATCACCCCCGAAAAAGTAGTCATCTCTAATAAAACCGAGGGCACTGCATACATATTACTATAACCGGTACAACGTCACACCAGAACACAGAATTTAACGATAATGAACAGGAAACGTGATGGCTCATACTCACATGTCATTGGCGATATTGCTAATAATATTTATTAATCAATTCACAATATTTAAATCATAAAACAATTATTTGAATTTGGATTATTCAAATAATTTTTCCTTTTGTTTTAAATTGGAATTTTTTTTTCTTTAAAAATTTTATTTACTAATAAGCTTTGAACTATTTATAAAATAGGTAACTTTTAACAGAATCAGTTATTAATTTGTTATTAATATTTTCCTGAAAATGTTAATTAATAATAACCTTTAAAACTAATTCCAGAGAAAAATTAAAAAAAATAGACACTGTTTTTTTATTTGTAAAAAAGTTGAAACTCGATAAATATTGTTGCATTTATTGACTAGAACGTAATAAAACACTGCGTGTGCATACAGAAAATACTCAGGTCTTAAAGGGGTTAAAGAAAAAGTAAATTTTATTATAGCAAGAATAGCCAAATAGTCAATTACATAATCTTAACGTGAGTAATAAATTTATGTTACCTGATTGAAAACAATTTAAATTCAATCCTTATGTAATTTCATTTTTTGAAAAAAAATCCGTTAATAGTTAATTAAACAGTTCACAACATAAAAATCAATAAACAATTATTTCCATTGAAACATTAAAATAATTTTTGTCTTATGTTTTTATAAACATTTTAAGTATGAATAATCTTTTAAACTAATTGCATAAGAACTTGAAACATATTCATATACAATTTTGAATATTGAATTCAGATAATTATTTCAAAATATTGGAAGCATTTTAAATGTTATTCAATTGGAAAAGCCTTTTTTTAAATATCAAAAATATTATTCTTTTTACTCAGTTATGGCGTATCGTATGTACTAATAGATTTAGAATCTAGATGATTAAAGCTGTTGTTGAAAGTAACAGTAAAAATACGAAAATGTACAATTGCGTTACATAATTGCGCTACATATATAATAATTTATGCATGACCCCTTATGATAAGGTAGAACATAAAAAATTACTGAAATACATTTTAAAAATATTAAAAAGTCAATAGCAACTTACTTAAATTAAATAATAAATATCGTTACATCCTAAGGATAGTAATCATTTATAAAAAAATTATAATAATTATTAATTCACAAAGTTTATTCATTTTACTTAATTATTAGTGGTCGATAAACGGGATCGATTAATGAAATACATTTTATACATTAAGAGAGAATATTAAGTTTACGTCATCATTCATTGCGAAAAACACCTATTCTTGAAAGTAATAGTAAAAAGACACAAATCGAAATAATTATATCGGCCATCGATAAAATTAGAAATCTAATTTTTTAGTTTTATTAATTTTATGTTTAAAAAAGAAGTCGCCCTATGACTTTCGAACTGGCAACTATCATCTCGACAATCATGATCTCGACACCATGATGACATCATCATCCGGTCTAATGGAGATTACGTGTTTTTATAGAAAGGATTATTTTTTGCGTGTCTTGTTTTTGAATAGGATAACTTTATACTGTTATTTTCAATGTAAAATAACTGACTCTGGGTCCTCACCAATAGTCTCATTTTTGTAAAACTCGCGACTTCTTTTGAGTCTTATTTTAAACAAAATTACAGTTACCCTCGGTGGCCTCATTGGTTAACGCTCCACTCGTGACGTTCCCAGTTCATATCCGGGCCGAGGTAGATTTTTTCTCGTTTCTTCAGAAAGTTATCAGCACATCAAAAACTGATTATTTCTTTATCTTCAAAATAATTGAAATTGGTATTTAATTCGTTGCACTGAATAGGATTATTCTTCTTTGATGATGCTTTCTTCACGTAAAAGTCATGAAAAAATACTACTGAAATAACCTGAACTTTTGAAAATGAAGTTCTATAGCAACCTTGCTCATGGATCATCAGGAATGCTTTATACATACATATTCATTTACTATCTGTTTTTATGGCAAATTTCTCTGGCACGCGCTTCCGCGATGGCTTGGCACGTCTCATGGAAATAAATACACCACCTCTATTGTGTTTCCTAAACACGTAATTGTCACCCCGTGGCATCAACCACTTCAAATCGGAGGGGTCCTACCAGTTAAACTATGGAACCCAAATCAATATGCCCTTTTACTACGAATACTATAAGCTAGTTATGTACCCATACCAAAAGAAACAGCCGTAGAATTTACGATATTACCCCCTGGTGGGTGGTCTTACACCCTCGTGGCTCCAGAAATCAATCTCTCAGAAACACTTGATTTATGAATGTAGACTCTTGAAATCTCTCGATTCCCACACCAATGACTATAGTCACTTAATTGACTTCTTTTTGACCCGGAGCCACGTGCAAGCTTACATATGTCCCCACTCAACTGCCCCAGTATTAGAAGCACCTATGAACTATTTTATTATGTTAGGTTTTGGAGAGATGCTGAAAACGAAAAAAATTTTAACAAAGTAAGGGGCAAAAAATTAAAATCCATTTTGTTCATTTTAAGCAGATTCTCTTTGCCCAAATCAAATATTTTTAAGATTTCATTTTTTTTTAATTTATAAGAAATTAAATTTATTCGAAAATATTGATTGAAGCAATATTTGGCTAAATCGACACAATTTTCTTCTCGCTGCCACATTATACGGCTAATATATGGTCAATCAACTGTTCCACTGACCGAACATAAATTCATGGTTATATGGGCCATCCATATTCCACGTGGACTCGTGTTCTCCTGAATTTGTGAATTGATTTCAAAAAAGCATGAAACACTAGCAAACTTTCACTACTTTTTGTTCCAGCTTCCTGCAATGTATTATTAAGCTTTTTTTTAAAGAAAAATCGGATTTTCAGTCCACGAAGGGGCAGAGTAAAAAACTGGTAAGATTTTGTGGAGAGGTTAACCACTGTTGTAATATGGTGTACATTGTTTGATGTAATCCAATGTAATCTTGTGTAGTTCCTGTAATTTTGTGTAATCTTGTGTAATCCCGGATAATCTTGTATAATCCCTGGTAATCTTGTGTGATCTCTGGTAATCTTGTGTAATCCCTAGTAATCTTGTGCAATCCTGTGTATTCTGTTGAAATCCTATGTAATATATGTTATCTCTGTAATCTTGTGTAATCCTATGGAATCTATTGCAATCCTATGTAATATGTTGTAATCCCATGCCATCTCTTGCAATCCCACGTAATCTTGTGTAATCCTATGTGATCTGTGTATTCTGTGTAATCCCATGTAATCCCATGTAATCCCATGTAATCCTATCTAATCTTGCTCAATCTCTTTTTATCTATTGGTATAATAATAGATATAATTTTTTCAACTGTTTAAATGAAGGGTGGTGCAGAATGGTAGTTATAGGTAGTTACAGAATGTTTTTTCGCTGCTCTCAAAAAATCACATATTTTCGGTTATTTAGTTTTGTATTGCCACCCTTTAAAGACCTTTTAAACACGAATTTGAGTGTTGAAACCGATAGAAAACTATTTATGTACGTTCGAACTAAAGGGATCCTGTCACTTTTTGAATTAGTAAAATAAGAAAACCTATCTGCAATTATGATATATTTCAAATGGATATCAATTTTTCTTCAACTTTACCAAAGGAATGTGTTTATTTTTTATTCTAAAAAGTTAGACCTAGTACTTTACCCGAACTGCAGGAATGGGTGTCATTGCTTGGCGAACTGTGTTAATCAGTAATATTCGTATTATTTTGTGGCTGAAAGCGTTTAAAGTCTGGATTAAAATCGCTGTTAATTGTTCGCTTTCTATACATGTATTGAAAAAAATATATTAATATTATACGTATGTTGTGGTTCAAAATCTTTTAAAATTATGTGCTATTACTTCGCAAAAACCAACAATAATGAAAGTACATTTTACGCTTCAAACAAAAGTATGACTTGTTTAATTATTGCTGTGGGAAACTTTCATTTACCTTTCTTAAGAATATTGTATTTAATATGCCATATTTTATATGCATATAATATACGTTGATAAAATTATAGTTTCCAGTTTCGATTGAAGTTCAAGGTTTAGCTACAAACATATTTCAAACTCTTTCAAATTTATAAGCTTTGGACTGCAATAATAATAGCAAAATGCTATCTTTTTCTATAATAATAAAGTTTTTGAAAAGCACATAATCGAGTTCGCATCTACGTTCTCAGCCAATCAAATTTGCCAAAAACCAATAAAGTAACTAGGAGTAAATCATATGAAAAATATTAATTCCACGATTGGTTCAACACAGGCCTCCGTAAAAAGGTACCCTAACTTACCGTTAAAACAAAAGTCTAAATCTGGTGTTGTGAAACAACACTTGCACTCCACCAAAGATATTAAAAACCTAAGTAGATACGGCAAATCACTAGCAAACCTATAAGAAGTTGTGTGAACTAAAAAAATTGCATTGTTACATTAATGGTGTACAACTTTGCTTCCGCGGCTTTTGGATAGATGGCTGTAGCGGTAAAACATTTCGTATAGTAAGTTTGGACATCTGTTAAAATAACGACAGCACCACATTAGCGAATTTGTGTTAGCATCAGAAGTGTATTCTCGATCGAAGATGTCAGTTTTCGAGCCAAATTCTTGTCATTTGTGGGAAGTGTTGATTTTTTGTTTTCATTTGAAGAAAACTGCGACTGAGGCTTCCCGAATGCTCTCAAGTGTTTACGGTGAGGCTGCTCTTAGTGAAATAACGTGTAAAGAGTGGTTTCAACGCTGTAGGAGCGGTGATTTTGATGTCCATGGCGGCAGCATTTGTGTGAAAAAGGATCCTTTCCACACCAGAGGAAATTTCTCTGAGTCGAAAAGGACCTAATCTTATCTTCAAATTACGTTGGAAAGCTCAGACAAAGCTTGATATAATTCAGAAAATACAAATAGGACAATAGCATACGAAATTAAGTTTCAAAATTATTAAATAATTGGCTATTAGCAATTATTCCTTGTATCTTTTTTTTATTTTGCGCATGAAAAGAGTCATCGGATAAGGTTCACCTTTAGAATTACCTATGTAGCCTACAATTATTTAAATTTGTTTTAATTTTTATGACACCTATAATTACAGAAAATGTCAAGGAATTCGCCTGATTTTTTTTCTCCTCGCTTCTTATGATTTTTTAACAAAACATAACAAGTCAAAGTTCACTGAGGTTAAATTGATGCGATTAACTGTGTTTTTATACCTTCACTTAACACTAAGTTTATTGATCATTAGTGTGTGACTGTGTCATAAATATAAAATTTATTTGCAATAAAATTATCTTTGCAGTGTAGTTTGTTATGTTCTGAAGCGATTTTTTCACTGACTTATTCTATCTTTTGTAGAAAGGTCAAAATTTTGAAACATATAGTAAGGCGTGTAAAAAATGAAAGTTGTTTACGTGAAGTTCTAATGGGAATGAAAACTTTCTTTTTGGAGTCAAAAACACTGCCCAAAAGATTTTATAAAAAAATTCTTTCTGTTTATGAATCGTAGATTTGGAAGATCTAAAAAAAAAGCACTTCTTCAAATTTGAACCGCAAAAATGTTGTTAAGATTTAAGTTATCAATAAAAATAGCGTAAAGCAATCCGGTTTATATCTGTATAGCGAGAATTCCGTTAAAATATTTTTGCCCTCCCTAACTGACTTTGATGTAAAAAAAAAAAATCGGAAAAAGTCGCCTCTCGCTATTTTTTCAGTCACGGTAAATTTTTCGACTAGTTGACCATATAACGTGTGATATAGATGACTGGGAATCTATTTGCAATATAATGCAATAATAACATATGTGACGCGATCCGACAAAAGGGACCTACTAGGCAAAAGTGAAATTTTACAGGACGAGCGATTGAAGAAATCTCCGAATACTCTTTTTCAATCACATCTATCTTGTAAAATAATGCAGTTACAAAATTTCTGTTTTCACCCAAAGAAATATAAGTTTATGAAATTATATAATCCATCATAATCCGAAAATCGATTTTTTGCCTAGTAGGTCCCTTTTCTCAGATCGCATCACATTATAAAGAATATTAACATTAAAATTAGTTTTATTGACTTTGAATTACAAGAAAATATATAAAAGTGATTTATTGATGTTTGTTTGACAATAACATTAATTTTCGGTGTATAAACTAGCAGAAAAAATAGTTCGAAGCAAGTGGGTTTGTACCTGAATAGCAAATAATGTTTTTAATTCATTAATTAATTTTACATATATAATTATTTATCGATAAATGAAAATTAATTATTATTGAATATTGATAATTACTTATTGGTTAATTTTTTTTATTACACTTTTCGGGAGTGTTTTTGACTGCCAAAAGAAAGTTCTCATTGCTATTAGACCTTCGCGCAAACTACTTTTTATTTTTTTGATACGCCCTATTGTGCACGTGGTATATATTAACAAATTATATTTTATTTATTTTATAAATTTACCAAGGCCTGATAAAATTCTCCTAACTAAAATTGACTAAAATAATCACAAAGTACATACTATTCATACCCGAAACATCGTATAACTCGTTGAGGTCACCTAGGATTCTAAGGGTCCAAAGTACCCCAAGCTGATTTCACGGCTACGTATCTTTATGACTACGCATCTTTTTAGTCAATTTTTTTAATAATGATAAATTCTAATTGAAGAAAAGAAAATTAGTGTGTCATAAAGTAGAGGCCTGAAGGTATGTTGACAAATTTTAACGACAAGATATCAATCATTGGACCCCGTATAAGAGTTATGTTATTATTTCGAGGTGTGACCTTAACGGGTTAAATAAAAGCACACATAAAGAAACCTGAGGGATCGCAAGTGAATCGACATGCTAAATAAGAAAAATTGAACTCCTTTTTTACAAAAGCGCGGCCAAGAAAGTACAGCAAAATTCATTAAGAACTGTATCCTAGCACCTAGAATTAAATACACACTAAACTTTAACGTGTCGATCGCGTTAATTTTACTCTTATCTTTTTCTTGACATGTCCATGTCTCGCTGCCGTATAGTACAGTTGGTACA
>JAAAKG020136651.1:0-13133 GCA_010014905.2 Druon quercuslanigerum
CAATGCGTGATGCGCATGCGCTCGGACGATTTTAACATCTGAATGTGTTTCAGTTTAACATACAAATATTTTTACGCTCTTACCCTTTAAACATCTACATTTAAACATCCATTTTTCTCCGTGTATCATCTACTGTAGATTGATCGGTTAGATACGGTATGTGATGACGAGAGCGGCCTTCAGAAAAAAAATCTTTTGCGACACACGCAAAAACGGTGTTGATGATACCATTCGACGGCTAGTATGTTGATTAGTTGCACTAACCTACTATTAGTTCGGTAAGTGGCTGCTAGTTGGACAGTGAGTTATGAGAGACCGAGTTGCATTTTCTAGAATTCGAACAAAACATTTACTCCGCTTCTTATCTGCCTCTTCAATATTTCATCCTCACGCAATCTTTGTTCTTCTTCTTGCGTATACCTATACATGAGAAAAATTTTGTCGAGCTGAAAACTCGTTTCTGAATTGCAAAAACGACAAGGGTGATTAATAATCATCTGGATCGAACTATAAGAATGCAGTCAACGTATAACGAGGCAAAAAGACTCGTTTCCGATGATTTAGCACTCGACGCCATCTTAGGGAGGTGTTATTCTGCGACATCAATGTCATGAATATGGTATTTTGTATATAATATATAAAAAAAGATCGTTTATCAACTTATTCGAACCAATATTTAACAGCATGATACGATGTGGAGTTTATTTGGATCTATATAGGTTACGCTATGAATTGGAAAATATTATTAGCAGACTTACTCTCTTATCTCTAGAACATTTTAATAATAATATAGAACATCGAGGCTGCAGAAGATGTCTAGATTGGCAAGACTTATACTTCTATTTGTTTACCGTCATGATTGATCTTTGTTCAGCTGGTAATATTTGGTGATATTCGAGAAAGCAAAAGTATTTTCAGCAAGGTTTCTCATTTTAACAGAAAAACATCAGAATATTAGGAAGTTATTAATATCAGCGTTTTTTAACAACAGAGCATATTATCTTGAGAGTAATTTCCTCCGTTTTTAAACAAACGATTTATTACCACTATAGTTCTCGATTTTAACCATCGGGATAGTTTATTATCAGAAATATCGCTCTCTTGGAAACGTGTCTTTATCATCAGTACACTCTAACAGCAGGATCTTTATCATGAAGACAGGTTGGCAGCGGAAATACTTAGTCTAAAATAACCACTGGTATGATTTAAATAGCAACATTTCTTCGATATGGAGCACTAAGTATTCTTGACCAACTCGTTTCGGTTGTCCGAAGAACTGGAAGACAATAAGTCGATGTAGAAGTGGATCTTTTCCTGTATGCACTCTCTCGGAAGGCGGGCTGGTTCTCAACGCCCACTGTGTATTCTGGTGGTACGGCCAGTTGATTTTGTATTGCATTACGATGAATGTGAAAATAACTTTGCCATGCAAGCCTCGCTGTTGTATTCGCCACCCGCTGCGGTGAAGCCTTCAAATCCCCTGCGTCCGCTCTAACGTTTGAACAAGTCTCAACAACACGTTTTCGATGTCTTTCGATCCTTTTCTTCTTCCTAAAACTTAGCTTCGTTAATAAAATATGGATTTTAATCAGTTCCTTTAATCTGATCTAATTACTTCTATTTCACCTTAGGTTGTCATTGAAATTTAACTAACATTTAGTATTTACTTTTCAATCAAGAAAGTCCAATGAAGCGCTAATTAGTTGAATGGAAACTTGGATTTACATCCGGAGAGTGGACAACTTACTCTTAGAGCATAAACATAAAATAATCCGTTCCTTTTCTGGGATGCATAAATTATTCAAATTAGAAGAAATAACCTCATTCCGTGTACGTAGAAGTGTGCATTCAATTTGTAAAAGTTTAGAAATAAGATCTTCTGAAATGAAATCTGTTATACACTAATGAATTCTCTACTAAAAAAGTGTTACCCACAGATCTCGCTTTCTAAAACGTGACATCAAAACCCTTTTCTGCGTCATTTTCTCTATTTCTACATCTGCTTTTCAATCCGTTTTACTTTCTGCAATAAATGAGTGGACGAGATGTGACGGTATTCGAGGGGCAGGTCGACTATGCGGAGGATTTTTCCGGGGGATAATGCTCGAGGGTGGAAAGGAGACCGCGAAGGGGTGGCCGGGGGCTCATGGGGGTGGAAGAGAAATGGAACGGTTTGTGGAGAACAGGAAAGGGATGTGGCGCCGACGTCATTCTCGTCCGTTTCTCTTCGGGTCGCGAATAGGAAACGATAGCAAGGTGCAGGTTTATTTGTGCTTATGTGAGTATAGCTTTCCTACCAGTGTGTATTGTCCATGCGCTTCTGCACTTGGTGAAGGGACAAGAGCGTGTGAGTACATAGTATGATACGAGGCGAGACGCGGGTTTACCCTGGAGGCTTCTACACAGAAACCAAGCTATCTTACGCTTACGAAAAGCTGTTCTCGCAGATGGAATAGGAGGCGAAGATGACTGGCGTCAATAAGAAGGTCTTGAAATATAAAGTGCAGTTTGTAGAAGCACTGTCTAGGGACTATAAAAGCATTTCTTGCTATTCTAACTTGTTTTCTAACGTTCTTTTGGTTTCCTTATAGTTCCTGTGCAGACATCTTGATTGGCCAGTTTGCCCTACTTCTGGTGAGGCGATCGGGCAAACTGTCATGGGCCACACATGGCTTGAAGCGCTTTTGTAGACATTTGCCCAAAGAGTATCGTGATACATTCTTTTTGGTTATCGTATAGTCATTTGGATTTGAAAGTACTGTTGAAATACCCTCGTAGGTAGCCTTTTCAGCAATGCTTTTTTAAACGTTTTATTGATTTTCTTTTGTAGAATGAAATTTGTTCTGGGGAAGTCTGATTTGGAAAATATTCTAAACAATGTTACTATATAAATAAGAAAACAATGTGTCATTAAATTTCATAATCAGCTAATTGTGCTTAAGGTGTGGGCGAAGCTGCTGCTATGTGGTCCACATTTTGATCGCCTGAGAATCAAATTATTGTTAGCCATTCACTTTTTGTCTTGACCAATGATTCTCTAATACAAGCCAGGAAAATAAGCAAAATCGCGTCAGAATGCATAATATTTTTCCTACTTCGTTTATAGGCTGAATCTTCACAGTAATACAAGCATCTGAATTTGATTAAAAAAGGAAGTGTGACTTTCAGATGTAGCCAAAAGGATAATTTCGCCAGTTGAGTTTACTGCAAATGATTATAAAATGACTTTAAGTGACGCTCATAGTTGAAAGTCAAAGGTTTTATGTATACGTAAAATGGACTTTATATGTTGTTTTAAGACGCAAAGTTTTCTGAATTTTCGTCAACGCATGCGGCAAGTATTCGCGTATCGCTGCATATTATTTCGCGCACGCCTTTCTGCTAGCACGAATTGAATTTCAAAGCGCATGATGAATGAAAATAATCCTAAACTCGCAACATACCAGTCAGTTTATCATTATATTACTCGTATATCAGATAGGAGACACGGCCATTTAAGTTCCATTTCTGGTTGAAATTAAGTATGACTTACTTCATTTAATGCAAAAATGAAACTCGGCTACATATAAAATTCATCATCTTGTATTCCTGTGTTATTTACTTTATGAAAGCGCTCATGTCACGCGGACATTTTTCCAAATACAAAAAATCATGACATAAACAATATCCAAAATTATAGTCTCGGTTGGTTCTATTCTAATGCCACTAAACGATGTTTGAGTATACAACTTATTTGGATCAAAAAAAGACCGAAGTAAGAATCAAATTTTATCTTTTACAAACGTTTTCTGTTTCTTTAAATCATGAAGTATTGCAACCTATTAAAACAATACTCCCTGTGCATTTTTTTAGTTCGCTAGTATAGAATTACCAGACGCGCTGATTTGTCAGAAAATAATTTATCTCAATTTTTACATATTTTCGTTTGTTTACATATTTTTGTTTTTTTACATGCGTTTTGAAAAAAATTTCCCGGTGACAGAGAATGTCAAATAAAACGAATTTCTTTCTTGGTCTTACTACATTTGATAAAAGGCGAATAGGATTAAATTTTTAAATGACATTTGGCTAGGTGAGGTTTGGTTACCTACTTTCTGGGTGTGCTTATGGGTGGACGTTTGCAAACGGAAATGTGTTGATTTTTCACGAGGCCAATCGAGTAACCCTACGTGAGTACGTATATACCACTTTTCATTATGAAGTTAGCTCGGTGCGTATGTGCACGCGGATGTGTGTTTTGAGTTCGGATGAGTTTTCGGATGAGTGGCTAGAAGTTTTATTACATTTGCATTGTTCAGCCTCGATGCCTGCGCGTGTTTACGCAATCATTGTTTATGTGTAGAAACTGTCAAGTCAGCAGTTCAAGGGTTCAAATCCTCAGAGTTGTGCGAATTTATAAATGAATATAAATTAAATTGCACAAATAAAATTTTTCCATTTTTATATTTAAGTTTAAAATTTGCAAGAACTGTTCGTAGCAAATTTGAACTGTTCGTAAAAAAGTTCTAAATTTATCCATACATTTTTCATTAAGAATAACAAATTAATGTTTGATTTTTTTATCCCGTATTCGAGATTAAGATACAAGTTCGTGACCTTTTGACGGGTAGATTCTGTCCGTGTAGGAAGGGCGATTTCTGCACGCGAGATACGTGAGTGACTGCGTGCTTTAGGGTTATTATATTATACTTGACCATAAGAAAATAGTCCTAATTAAAAATTATAGGACCCCTCTTTGAAAAGTGCTCTTGCAGATTTAAAACAGAAAGCTACCTTTTTACCTTTCACTAACGTAATAAGTACTCTCGTAAAAACTTAGCAAATTTTTATTGTTCTTTTAGATTTCAAAATGTACAGACTATACCTACTAACTTCGAATCTGTGGATGTAAATTGCTGGGTCGTGACCAATTGCAATTGAGAGTGGTGCAGGTGAGCCAATGGAGAACCAGCATGCTTACCTTGGCCGATCTGGGCACCCACTGTTAGCAGAGGTAGGGAAGAGCGCGTCAAGGGGGTGTGGGCGGACAGCTCGACGACAACAATGAGCATTGTGATTTGTGCGGGTGCTCCTCGGCTCCCATTGGTTCGTTTCTGCACTCCCTCGTTCCCCCGCCTTCCCCTTCATTGGATCGACTGCTCTGGCCGGGGGTTGTACCGCCGCCAACCACCTCCGAGCGAGACAATAGACAATGCGCAGCCACCGACAACACACCTGACTCGGTTTTGGAGGCGGTGATTTGTCCCGGCTACTCTGACGCGGTTTCCAATTCACTATTGTCATTGTTCAAGCGACCTCCCAAGTATTCTCAAGACCTGAAAAAGAGTGTTTTTAACTCACAATCAGAATTAGACGGTTCTGTGTGGAGATTATCAATGGATTAACTGAAGAATCTATTTTTGAAAGAATCTTAAGAGAGGAAGATCTCGCTCGACGAGCTGGAGATCACTACTGTATTGCGGGTGCTATTTCTTCTCTTTCCTGAGCAGTTCTGTACAAGAAGAGAATGAGAGAGAAAGGAAAGAGTTCCTGCTTCCGTCTTGACAGAAAAAGACAACGTTTCCAGCGAAGAGGGAGAATAAGTGAGTGAGAAAGAGGTGGGGACATCTCGGCGTGGGTGTAGGAGAGAATAGGCGGAGTCAGAATGAAAAGGGGCGTGACCCGCCAAAGGCACGCTCGCAAAACGGTCTCATTGAAGTGAGGGGGGAGTAGTGAAGGAGTGAGGGAGCGCAAAATGGTGAAAGAGGGGTGTAGAGTGAGAGGAAGTGAGAAAGACCTATAGGAGGGGATTGACGAGTGATGGAGAAGCGTCCTGTGGGGAGCGTACGGAGCCGATCTGCGGCGAAGCGGCAGCGCCCGCCGAATCTCATCCGCGGCCTCCTGCTTCAGTCAGTCAGCCGACGCTCCGACGTGGTGATTATTTGTATTGTAACTTCGACCGGCAGACTCCCTCCCACCGCTCACGCCACTAACTCCTTCTCCTTCCGACCCCACGCTTCCTGATCTGAGCTTCTCTCTCTTTCTCTCTCTCTTTTCAACGAACAGACACACGTGTGCATCTACACATGCACGCGGGCACCACGTTCCACTCCACTCTCGGCATTGTCGAGGACAGTTCCTAGCAGGACACCGCCGGACGCGTCAGAATTTCTCGCTTTTACCAGGAATCGTTGCAGCAGCATGTAGTGCGAATTGACCTAGCGAACGGATAAAGCTGATCAGTGATTGGAAAAGTGCGACTGAAGGATTGAACGAGATTAAAAAATGAACCGGAAATTTATGAGTGACAATATTTTGGAGGCTGTGCGCGATAGTGTGTGTTGAAAAATACGTGAGTGAGAGGTTTGTCAACTTCTTGAGGTCAAAACACAGCCAGCGGGATGTTATGAACTCGATCAGCAGGTGAGTCGATTCCCTAATGTTATTGTTATAGAGGTTAGGCACTAATGCGACAAGAATACATTGAGGGAACCTATTCATGCAACGGCTCACAATAAAATAGAACAGGGGGAAACAGTTGTATGGCATTGATCAACGTCGAGGGGCTGGGAGTAAAAAATTACTGTCCGTACACTAATGTAGGATGTGAAGTCTTTGAACCAGTTCAAAAGTTGAACGAGAACAAATTACGAGCACATCGAGTCAAAACTAGTCAACATTTCTAAACCAGTTTTTAATTAGTCGTACATAACTTCACCTGTCATCATTTTGGTAATTTGTTGTTCTAAAGAAGTTCTTCACGTCAAAACTAGTAACAAAAAGAAAATAATTTCTCACAAGCGTAGGAACGAATAGAAGCTCTCAGGAGACCAGCCAGTCAAATGCTGTTTTCGTCACTCTCTCTTATATATATATAAAACGAGCATCAACTTTCCGGAGACTAAACAATTCACAAGTACCTTTTCTATAATAGTTTGCTCCAGCTAAAATCTATTTCTCATGAGTTCCGAGTGTTTTGAAACTTTTTCGGGTTCTCAAACAGACTTGAAAAATTGATCCACTTCAGAAACACTGTTAGGGAAGCGGTATTCTAAAAATGTAATTTTTCAACAAGAGACGATTGTTAGCGTCGCGCAAAAGTATAGAAGCATCGCGACGGTGTTAAAATTTGAGTTTTGTTAAGGCGGATAAGGTCGAAATGTGAACTCGTGCAGGCGGCTAACACGCACGAAGAGTAAATATCATCAGTTCGGCGAACGTGCAGGCCTGAACTAGCAGGGCCATGTGTTCACGATGCTGGCAAGAGTGAGGAGGGAGTAGAGAGCTTCAAGAGCCAGGTCTCACGTTGACATTATGCAACAATTCAGACTCTATTGACAGCTCGACTTGGGATAAAGATAAAATAAACTAAACTGTAAAACAGACCTGCCGGAAGTAATTCCATCATCCTTCCTTTGTAAACTTGTATTGGCACATTTATTGTTATTAAAGCTCTCTGGTCTCCATCATAGCATATAGGAACATTAAAATTAACACAGGAGAAACTACTTCTTGTTAACTTTTTGTGACTTGCATTTAAGCCACTTATGAAGAAATATTCAAGAAATTCAAGGCAGCGTGCTCGGAAACTGCCCCGAAAATGCAAAATAGCAGTTTTATTTCAAATTCATGCTAGTGACGGACTTTTTTTAAATTTTCAGCATGAATTTTTTTATTCAATGATTGACAAGTGTGCAAGTACTTTTAAACATTCAAATTATTCAATTATTATTTTTTACGAAATTTTAATTTCTTCTGTAAATTATAAATCGTCAGTATTATTTGGAGTTATTGATACAAGAAGTAAATGTTGAGACTAATATTTCTGTATTAAGTAATTTTTCAGGTAATTAAACAATTTATATTTGCTTACTTTTTCTCGTGCCAAGTTATATAATAATTCATACTTAGATGTTCATATTTTTTAATTGTTTAAATTCTTTCATGCTAAATCATGAAAAGTTAGGACTTGAACTAATAACAAACTTAATGAATACTGGGAATAATATTTTTGGTGTGAGACATTAAATTTTTTATTAAACCATTATTAGTCATTCATTCTATAGTTTTTTGTATATTCTTGCACTGCATACTTCATTATTAATATATTGTTTCCTTCAGGAGTGATACCTCAATTGTTTAAATTATTATTATTTGCTTGTACAATTTGTTTCATTATATTATTAATAGTTCCTTTTTGTGATACATATAATATAACGTAAAAAATTGTTTAAGCAAATAATAATTGTTTGAACAATTATTTAGGTCTTAACTTTTTTATAATAAGCTACATATTGTAAAGAAATTAAAAAAACTATAACTTTCTCCATGTTTGAATTAATTCATCTAATTATATGTCTATAGTTATTGGGTTCTAGTGGATCCCACCACAAGTTTGATCCAAATTTTTCTCATACTAAAATTTTCCATTTGGGATTGAAATTTTAGTATGAAAAAAATTAGATTGACCTTGGACAATCGAAAAACGTATTCAACACAAGATTTTACTCCTAAAAGTCATTAAAATTTTCATTAATTCCTGAAAATGTAAACTTTTCATGATTTGGATTGTGAACAAAAATTTAACAAATATTACTTACGACGTCATTAATCCCAAAAAATAATAACTTGCCATGGTTAACATGGAAAATACAAATTAAAAAATCATAATAATTGTTTAAACCAGGGTAATTTCAAATTCCTGGTACCACTAATATTGACATAAATTTGAAAAAACATGGAATTTCTCTCTCCGGAAACCTGACAGAATCCTCTATAGAGTGAATTTTTTTGCATTTCCCCATATTTTTAGTTTTTTAATTGGACGATTGTAAATAATTTTTTTTAAACTCATCATTACAAAGCGGAAATTTTGTAATGCTTAAAACGAAAAATTTCTAATCTTGCCGGTCCTGAATTGTAATGTTTTAATTTAATAAACTTTAAATAAAAAAATCCCAATTTTTAAATATTGAGCACGCTTGAAAATGTATTGCTTAATCCTGAACTGTGAATTTAAATTAGTGAAACTGCCCTAATTCTGTTTAATTATAATTTTTATAGATATAGTTACTATGTATGGTTCTGTAATTGGAAACGAATTAAAATGATGTGGGCCAAATATTGAGCAAAGGCCTTTCCTTCTATATCATGAAATAGTTAAGGAAGGTCGGAGATTTAATCCTTATAGCAATGACAACAATAAAGCCAGGCACAAAGTTACAGAATTTTGAAACTGCTTACAGATATAATTCAGGATTAAAATGATTTTATCGTATAAAGATGCAAAGAAATTGAAAAATACACAAACCGCTATAAAAGTCTATTAGAATTTCTACAGTCGACATTGAAGGTGCCTAAAGGGATTCATTGGTTATTTCGCAATGTGTATACGTTTAACCCTTAAGCGACAAGGTGTGGGTTGAATCCAACCCGAACGCATTTCAAACGTTCATGCCCCCCCCCCCTCATTTTTCCGTCAGCGTGCTTTAGGTACCCTCTCCGAGCGCAACCAGCAGTCAATTAGAACAGACAGCACGCCAGAAGAAAGTTAAAAGATGTGATTTTTGTGATCCCAAGAAAGACAGAAAAGGGTATGCATTCTGTGGTAGGTGCACTAAACCTCTGTGTGGAGAACATAAAAGAGTGATTTGTCCGGCTTGTGATAGCGTTACTAATACTGGAGACCAGATGTGGTTTGATGTTTTAGTCAGAATATTTTAGTACATGCCATTTGGTACTTAGTATTTATGCCTCGCCAAGATTTAAGTTTAAGCTATTTCATGTTTTTTTCAGTATCTACTAACAAACAAAAACAAAGAGACATTGAAACCCCTTCTAAAGATTTGGATAAAAAAGCGTAGTAAATTTAATAGAATACAATAATCCCTTGTGGCATTATAAAATAGGAGAAATTATAGGTAAAATACGAAGTTAAAGCTCCTTTAGTTAAAAATAAAAATAATTATTACGACGCATTAAATTAAATGAAGGTTTTAGAAATGGGAAGCGTGTTGTTTCCATAATACATTGAAAACTAGTGTTATGAAGGATGTACCGTGTACACTATAAGTGCAATAAATCTCAAAGTTCGCCTATCTTTAAAGTGCTTTATAAAATCGATAAACATAAATGTATTATTAATTTCTGTAAATCTCGACGGAGGCTTCTTAGCGTACTTTAGAAAAAAATAATTCAGGTTAAAATTATTTATTCAACAGTAGTTATTTATAGGTTTAGTTTATTTTACTTTCACATTCAGGAAAAGATGCAATTCATATTGAATCCTAATGATGAAGGCCTCGTTTCAATCTTTATAGGGTTCTCAACAATTATATTTAGGTGGGGTTTATTTTTAAAAATAATTTCGAAATTCTACAGTTATTATAATATATAAAATAAATAATGAATAAAATAAGTAACCTGACGATTTTTTTTGGAACCAATGAATTTTACCATTGAAATACTCTTTCGAATTGAAGATTTTTCATTTTTCCTCACATTATTCATATGAATTCTCAGCTCTAAGCATTAAAATAGAAAAACACAACGTTGAGGCATATTTGCAGTTTTAATGTGATTTCTAAGGCACGGCGAAAAATTTGAAATTTATCAAAATTATATGGGTTGCGGACGATACAATATTTTATTGCAGCAAGAAAATTCTCTTGTCTCAAAAAAATATGCTTGTATGATGAAACTTCATTGTCTTCAATCGATTGCATTTTCTTGAGACCACAGATAATTTGTATTTATAACGTGAGTTAATTTGAAATACTTCGTATTCTAGAAACTCCCAATATTCTGATAATCAAGGTGCCGCTTAATTTCATCGATAACGAATCGTTCATTATAGCTGTAACAACTTCTGGTTTCGTATGCAAGGTTATAGGAAACGAAAAGGTTATCTCGGAAGAGAAGAGAATGAAGATTTGCATAAAACCTCTGGATTGTTCACTGGGGTGTTCTAAAAAAACAACTAATTTTTAGTTTTTTATCACGTACCCCCTAAACTTGTTCCTTGTGGTGACCGAAAAGTGTGCACTGTTTTAAGTCTAAACCGTGGTCCTGGACCAAAGTGATTTAAACTATTTATTATCGTTAATTGCCATTTAAATGAGAAGTGCCTTTGCAGGAAATATAACTGATGGTACCAGGTGCTGGGGAAAAAACGCTTGACCCATTAATAAAAGAACTTTTTTTATAAACTAAATTATGCTTGGATAAAATCAACTTTTCATTAAACCCTAAAGTTGATCTTTAGAAATGAAAGAGAAAATGTGAAAATCGCATTTCGATTCATGACCACCTGATCAGGATAGACAAATCAATCAAGTTGTAAGACATATTACGAGATACAAAAAGTGATATATAAAAGAAAAAAGAGAAATGAGAAATGAGGTAGGAGCCCGGAGCATGCAACGAATCTGACCCAGTGACCCTCTCTCTCGCTCTCTTCCGTCCTCGTTTTCTCAAACGGTCCCTATAGTATGCCTGGCTTCAGCAGAGTCGCTCCCTCTCGCAACCTTACGACCCTCTCGAACGCCAAACGAATTCTTCTCCGCCAGTCTCGTATTCCTCGCGTAACAGCCACTTGACGGTCTCTAAAGCTGATCGTATGACGGTTTTGTACCCAGGCGGCTCTTTTTGGGGCCCTTTGTGTCGCCGAGTTGGGGTGGGTCGGATCCGAGTTCACGATGCAGTTGGTCTTGTTTCTCAAATTGGTGCCTTTCCTGCATTCCATCAAACCTGTTCTGAACACGTAACTGGATGGCGTCCTCAATTTTTCTTGTTTAATTTCGGTTCGTTATGCTTGATACAATCTTAGCCCAGGGCAAACGATTTTCACTCACTGTATTAATCTGGAATGATGGTATGGGATTTCGTATACTGAAAAGCGTTAATGATATGTATAAATGGAATGGGTTGGGATTCCTCACAGTGCTAAAGAGTTATACTAATAACTGAAGGAAACATCTGAAAAATAATTCCCACATTTACCGAAAAACGACAGAAATTTTACATCCCTAATTTTTACTTCGTGGATATATTATTTATATTCGTTTTTATGCATTTTTGTGAAAACTTCTACAAATTGCTATAGAAACTTTACGAATTTTGAATGCATTTTGAAACCATAGTAGTTTTTTCGTAGAAAGCGTTAGTAAAAAAATTTTCGCGTAGAGTAATGTAGTTTCAAATGTGTCCTAATTTTATTTTATTCACGCTATTCATAAATTTATCACTAATATACACAATATTATACCGTTTTAATCGAACGCATGGCAGTATAAAAGTAAAGGTTCGAACGGTCTATCCGGCACAGTGAAAATTCCATCGGTTTAGGGATGGGGTCTTTTTACTACTAACACGGCAGATAACAATAGTAAGTTATTAGGATAACGTGGAAAATTTAATTTAATATGTATACGTGATTTAATAAACAGAATCTTTCCGAACGGAAAACAATTTTATTAATTTAGATTGATTAAGATTAAGCTAATATTGACCAGAGTCAGTAAAGAGTGGATGCAGTGGCGCCGGAACAGGGGGCAGGAGGGACATTCCTCCCATTTTTGTTGTTGTTGAGGGGGGAGGGGATTAATACATTTCCCCCCTTCAATCTAAATTTACTTATATCTACCATATACGATAGAAAGAGTTTGCCTACACCAAAACAAATTTCGTTCCGGCGAAATTTTACAAATGTTTATACTGGATCAGATTAATGAAGTACATAAACATTTAGTAAAAACAAGTTTTCTACTTATTCATATTCGAGAATTTTTTTACATTGATAATATTATAAATTCCGAAAATTTCCAGTGTCCGGAATTTCATGTTGCCTAAAAATTGATAAATAACTACAATTGGCTGCTGGATTCTTCAATGTTAATTTTTGTTATATAATTGTTATAAAATTTTCTCCAAAATATCTTGAGGGATATTTCCTACAATTTAAAGACCTATACTAATTCCAAATATTGATCAAATTACCCCAATTTTTAGGAAATATTGCACATCATTATTTAGGAGCTTTCCTTACAACATTTTTGACAGTTCGCAAAATTTTGAAAAATATTTCCCGTGATATCCAATTCGTTTGGGAAAATTCCCTAATTTCTTATGGGGAAACGTATTTTCAACTTAAAATA
>JAAAKG020136652.1:0-13133 GCA_010014905.2 Druon quercuslanigerum
AAATAACTTAATAAATTACCTTGATTTGCAGATTATTAAAACACATGATGGTTATTTAATTACCAATTGGTACAAAACACCATCATGGTCGGGTAGATATCTCAATTACAGTTCACATAATTTATTTTGTCCAAAGGTTGGTTTAATAAAAGGATTAATTGATAGGTGTATACAGTGAAGTGATATTAAATTTAGAAAAATTAAAAATTACTTGAAATCAAAATAATTACCAGCTTTCTATGATTAAAAGTATTATCAGAGAAAGAATTCAAGAAATCTGTAGTAGGAGGAATCACTGGATTGACAATAACAAAAAATCTTATTTAAAAGTCACGTTACCGTATGTTGAAGGACTTTCTGAAAGAGTAAGAAGATCCGTAAAAAAACTTAACATAAATGTTTATTTTAATAATAAAAATACTCTCAATAGATTTTTATTCAATCAAAAGGACAGTGATAATATAGAAAATTGTTCCGAAATTGTATATCTTATAAAATGCGAATGTTGTAAAAAAGTTTACATTGGTGAAACAGGCAGGAGACTTAAAATTAGATTAACTGAACATAAAAGATACTGTGGAGTTACTTTGATTTTGGTTTCAAAAATATTAAAATTTTGGCTAGGGAAAAGAATACTTATAAAATACGAGTAATTGAATCAATTTTTATCAACAAATATCACAATACTTCTATTAATCTACAGACTATAATTATGAATGTAAGCAAAATTTATCAAAGTATTCACATATGTTCGTTCGTTTGTCCTGAAATATTATAAAGTTTTTTCTGAAATAATTATCTAGTCTCAGCATAAATAAGGCTTTTAAATTTCTATGAGGTTTTTAAAAAAATATGATCATTTCGATATACTGGAGTTCATACTTTTAAAATTATGACAATTACTACTTGACAATTTAATTCCACTGATATGTATTCACTATAAAATTTAGAAGTTTTTTTGTTATTCTACGAGTTTTTAATTCAGGTATTTTTATATAATTTGTATTTTATTTTTACTTTTAATTGTGGTTAAAAATGTAGTAACTTTTCATTATTTTACTGTTATTTATTCAGGTCACTTTGAAAAAGGCATGCAGTTGATGCCGAAACGTCGTAATGTTTAATAAAACGAACTTGAAAGTAGTTTCTTTTTCATTTTTATTTACATCAAGACCATAAGACCAAAATAATTTTTTCTTTATTTACATTGACGGTCAAAGAAAGGAATGATTTGATTCTCATCAAGTCTGAAATAAAAAAAAAGTTTTGAATTTAATTAGTATACGTGATTTTGACAGTTTATCATTGAACGTCAGTTTCACAAATTCTTATCATACGTACAGTTTATTATTATACGTCAGCTTCAGAATTTATTATTATACGTAATTTTGATAATTCATCAATATACGTCAGCTTGCAAATATTTTATTATTAATTGTAACAGTTAATTACTATATACTTCAGATGATAGTCTTTTAGTATACGTCAGTTTACACTTTCTTATTAAACATCATTTTGACAGTTTACTAATAAAGTTCAACTTGACAATTTAATATTAAACGGCAGTTTGACCGCTTATTATTACACTTCAGTTTCACAGATTATTATCATACGTCATGGCTATTAATATACATCATTTTGACATTTTATTACTATACGTCAGTTTGAAAATTTACTATTAAACATCATTTTTATATTTTAGTAAATACATCAGTTTGACATAAGAAATTTGGACAGTATATTAGCATATTATAATTTTAATTTATGCAAAGTTGACCAAATAAAAATGTTATATTTTTGATAATTTATAAGAGAAATTTCTTTAATTTTGTAGATTCAGAATTGAAAATATTTCTTTTGACCTTCAAAATAATCCAAATTTAAGAATTTGTATTCATGCATCTTTAAAAATTAAGAGTTTTCAATTGTAAACCTTCAAAATTACAAAATTTGGAATTGAAAAACTTTTATATTATATAATTTTTAAGTGTAAATATTTGAAATTAAACTATTTCAAAAAAATGTTCTAAATTTCATACTTTTAAACAAAAATCTTAATAATTAACTAATATTTAATTCTGTACCTTCAAAATTCAAGTATTTTTAATTGATAATATTTAAAATTGAATAATTTTTAATCGAAGATCTTTCAAATTAAATATATTTTATATGTTTAGCAATTTACATATATTTGATAATTAATTTAATTAACAACGCTGATGTTTCACGTTCTAACAGTTATCAATTTGAAAGAAACAACACTGAAACATTGACTTTTTTCTAAAGCACTTCAAATTTCAGAACAATTTTTTTTTGCTCTTTAAAACTGAAGAGTTTTCAATTGCAAATCTCAATTTCGTGAAACTTTGAATTGCAAATGTTTAAAACTAAAGAATTTTTAATTAACATCAGTTAAAATTTGAAATTTGAATTTCTTTAATTTTGAAGAATTAGAATTCAGAACTGGACTTTGGATTTCGAAAATCATAATAATTTGGACAAATCTTATTATAAATTTTTAAAATTCAAGAATTTTAATTTGTTACGCTTCAAAATTGTAGAGCTTTGAAATGTAAATTTTTATAATTCAAGAAATTTTTATTTTGAGAATTGTCGATTGAAAATGTTGGAAGTTTTACAATTAAAAATTCTGTCATTTTTAAGCTTTATTATCAAACGTGTTGCAATTTTGAAAATTTAGCGTTAAAAACGTGATTCGTAGTTAACTAAATCATTAAAATTTAAGAATTTTGATTTATATATAATTGAAGTTCAAGCGTTTTGACTTGCAACTCTTCAAAATTGTAGATCTTTGAATTGGAAAATTTAAAAATTGAAGAGCTTTTAATTTTGACAATTAGCAATAAAAAAATTAGGCAAGTTTTAAATTTTACAATTAAGAATGCTATAATTTGGACGATTTACGTTTGAATGTTCCTCAATTTAGAAGATGTAGATTTGGAAATTTGTCTTTATCATCAAAATTTCAAAATTTAAGATTTTTTACTTACTATTCATTGTGTCTGACGAGGAAATTTTTTTTCAGCAATTGGCAAGAAAATTTGAAAATCACGAGTTAGATGATTCTGCTGTTTTATAAGCTCCATCAACTTTTATTGTCGAAATTGCGTAATTCTAACGTAAGCAGTTTTTATTTAAATTAGCATCATAAATCACGCGCTGCGAGCGCGTTTCTCAATTTAATTTTTCAATTTGCGAAGAAAAATAATTTCTAATACAAAATAAAAATTCCGGATAACTATTTTTTTTATGGTTTTTTATTACTTACTTTTTTGTTTATATAAATATAATTTTTCTGAGATTCCTGATACAATTCAGATAGATTGTTGAAGGTTTCAGATGTCAAATAAAAATTTCAATAAAAAGTATAACTACAAGAATTTACAAACAAAATAATGTACCGAAAGTGAGATCGTTTTAAACTAAAATGTGTACATGATCCCTACTGATAATAATTTTTATTAGAAAACAAAAACGTTACGTTCAAAGTTTTTTTTTTTAAATTTATGCCAATCAATTGAACACCATCCTAGGTCGAAAAAGGAGAACTTTTAATTAAAAATAAAAATCGATCTATTAAGAAATAATTGATTGAATTGAAGATAAAAACGGCTTCTTTATTTTTCATATTTTTATAATATTAAATGAAAAAATTTTCATCGTAAAGAGTTGGAATCTCTAAATTTGAATGACTATAATCAATTCTTCTTCAATTGTTCAAATTTTTATTTAAAGTTAAAAAATTGTTTTTTTTTGACGTAGGATGAAGTCTATTGAGAACATTGCAAAGATTCAATTTAAAATGGTATATATGGTGTCCAATTGATTGCTATATATTTTTTTATAAAAAACTTTATGAGTAAAGTTTTTTCTTGTTTAATAAATATTAGTAATTATTGTATTTTAATATTCTACCATTCCTTGAAAGTTTAAACATAGAAGCTTTTTTTCAATAGCTATATTGTGCACATAAGAATTTAAAATTTTCTTATTGCAATATTCTAAATATATGTCATCCTAGATTGAAAAAGAACTACTTTTGCAATGCAAACCAACATTTAATTTTCTGTATATTCTTGTAGTTTTTAGTTCTTATAGTACATTTAAGCTGAAATAACATACAACAATATAAAATAAAAAATAAAACGACGTACAAAATTTATCAGAGTAATTTAAAAAAAAGTTGTACTTTCTTGTAAGGTTGATTGTAATTTATTACATTTATGTGCATATTGCTGTAAAAATGGTTTTAGTTTTTTGTAATTTTTTGAAATAATGAACGTAAAATAAAAGTGTTTTTATGGCGGGAAACACTTAAATTAAAAAAATGTGAAATCCAGAAGCTTTCTGTAATGCCCTGTAGATTTTTACAACGTAGTAAAAAATATCAATAAACAGTTATAGAAATTTTTGAATTATATATTCTGATACTTTTCGTTAATTTTTTTACTGTTCTATAAGAAAATACAAGAAAAAATGAGCTATTTGTAATTATTCATATTTTTTTGTTAAATTGTGTACATTTTATTACAAAAAAGTTAATATTTCAATTTTAAACCAAAAATGATGAGTTCTTAACAAAAAGTATAATAGGGTAATTAAACCTTTATGGGTGCTTGCTGAATCTCTAAATATAATTTTAATTTATTATTCAAGATTCAAACAAATAGAAAATTAAGACGTAATTAAAAGTTATTTAATTTTACTTCTGATTAAGTCCATTAATTTTTATTTTTGAAATTGCGGGATCCTGCTGTTAGTAATTTTGATTTTAATGAAATAATTCTGATATAAGTAGGAATTATTTTGAAGTAAAATAATTAGTGATAAAAAGATAGAGTCCTGAGTGACTTTTTGCCATATACTTTTGATAAAAACGTCATCCACATTCTATTCCCATCGACTTTTTCCCAAACAGGCATTTTTCTATAGTCAAATATTTAAGTTCTTTAATCAAACGGTCGAACAATATTATAATTCTAAGATCGTAGAATATTATATCTATTTAATGGAAATCGATTAAAAGCAGGGTGTTATAAATACATAAAAAGTTTGTAGATATCACTATTTTTTGACCATTTTTTTATTATTCGTATAGTTTTCATTATGTTCCAAAGAAACTTTTTGGCTTCAAATCCTCGTCTTTCCTGGACGAAATAAGGCACTTATCCTTCATTCCATAATTTTATTTTTTTTAAAAAGAAAAACCATTGGCATTAATCAGAGTGAGAATTATTATTTTAAATGAATAGCAGTATAGCTATGCCGATTCTACGTCACTTACCGACCGATAGTAATTATCTGTATTACTGTCCGATGGTAAATATTTAGTGTCGGTAATTCAGTGTGAAATAGAACCTTGCTCGGTCAGTGAGTAACGTTGAATAGACGTAGCCTATAATACCATGAATATTTTTCCAATAATTTTTGGTTCTCAAGGAAGGTTTTTCGCAAATTGGCTAGATTCCAACTTATAGAAGAGTACACGCCCTCGACCGTATAATAAAGATAATAATTAAGGTTTGGTAATATTATTTTTAATATTGTATATCAAATTTGAACCTATTATATATAATATTAATATAAAAAAATACCTTTTTCAGCCACAAAATTTATTTAACACGCAATATCATTTTTTGCGCATACCTTGATTTTTGTGCTTGATGTAGCATAAGCCTTTGTACCATTTTCTGTTTCTTGGGGTTTCTTTGATTTAAATAGTCTTACCATTTTTTCTTAAAATGTGAGAAATAAAAATGGAACAAATTTATTATTTTTCCTTACATAATTATACAAATTTATATCCAGCAAAAATAAAAATCTTCAAGCTTTAAATTTGAAAATTTTCCATTTGTTATTATTTAAAATAATAGAAAAGAAAAGTAAATACAATATTTTTGATAAATGATGGAAATCAATATCCTGCCTTCAGAAATAATATACGGTGTTTTGCATACACAAACAAACCGTTGAACGTTTGTTCGAAAATAAAAATTTCAAAATTATGAGTCTCATTTATGAAGACAAGTGATTTTTTAAATTAAAAATATAAATTTTAGGAGAAAAATACTAAAATTAAAAAAAAATTGTGTGGGACTGTAAATATTCTTTTCGACCTAATGTTTTTTGTTGAAAGTGTTAAATAAGAGTGACGTTGTATCAATATAACTTATTGCAGAATTGTTTGATTTAAGAACATAAAATATTTCTTGATCAATTTTTTAATGTATCTATGAATTTTTGTTTATTAAGTTAAAATTTTTTTACTTAAAGTGTATAATACGCAGGAGTGTTGAAAAAAAGATGAAAAGGAGAAGAAGGAACGCAGGAGTGAAGTAGGAAAGTAGAAACAAGAAGGCTGGAGTAAAATAGAAAATTGGATAGAAAGAGAGAGGGGCGTGAGGGGGGGGGGGCGCATAAATGCAGGATAAATGTGCTGAGAAATTTAGGAGTGCAGGAGTGTAGATTAAAAATGCTGAGGAATGTAGGAGTGCAGGTGTGCAGAAGAAAAATAGAGAGAGGAACGCAGCACTGTAGGAGCAAAAGGGAAAATCAAAAAGGAGGAAGAGGCACGCACGAGTGCAGAAGAAAAGGAAACGCAGGAGTGCAGACGAAAAGTAAAGAGAGAAACGTAGGCGGGCAGGAAAAAATTAGGGAGAGGAACGCAAGAGCGCAGGAGAAAATAAGAAAAAGGAACGTAGAAGCGCAGAAGAAATTAAGAAAGAGGAACGCACGAGTGCAGCAAGTGAAGAAGAAAGAGGATCGCACAAGTGCGGGAGAAAAGAGACGAAAGAACGCAGAAGAACTGTTTAAATAAGAAGATAAGAGTGAAGGAGAAAAGGAGAAAGTTGAACGCATGAGTGGAAGAGGAAAGCAGTAAAAAAAATTCATGAGTGCAGTATAAAAGTATAGAGAACTAACGCAGGAGTAAGGGAAAAAGGAAAGAGAGGAACATAGGAGTACAGGAGAAAAATGAAGAGAAAGGAACGCAGGAATGCAGGAGAAAAGGAGAAAAAGAACGCAAGAGTACAGTATAAAAGCAGAGAGAGGAACGTAGGAGTGCAGGAGAAAAAGTACAGAGAGGAAGTTAGGAGTGTGGAATGAAATAAAAAAGAAGAAAAAGAAACGTTTAAGTGCAGGAAAAAAGAAGAAAAAAAGCAGGAGAGCGGCAGAAAATTGAAGAGAGGAACATAGGAGTGTAGGGCAAAAGTAGAGAGTAGGAATACGAGAGAAAAGGAGAAATAGGAATGCACGAGTGCAGGAAAAGTAAAAAGAGGAACGTAGGAGTGCACCTGTATTAATTTCTGTTTCTTTATTATTATTTTCCATATTTTTAAATTTATTCTCCGCCGGTAAATAATCTTTAGGGAGGAAGTCTAAAAATTTCTTGGGGCATTCCTGCTTTTTGATATTGTTCAACGCAACGTTATTGATTGGACTTTCTTTCCTTTCTATGAAGTCACCCGTTGCCATGTTGTTTAACACCTCTGGATCATTTATTCTCACCTGGATTTACTTTGAAATAGGTGCCCCATTAACGAAACATAAAAAAAATGTAACATTTTTGTTAATATTTGAAAACAATTCTTACTTGATATAAAATTATTTTCCCAAAATATGATTTTACATTATCATTTTTTTATCGAAAACTGTACACATAAAAAATTAGCAATAATTTTTGCAAACGTAAGACTGCCTATTGATTCCAAAATAAAGTTTTACAAATCGTGGTAAAAATCACGTATTTCTTATGAAATTGTTTTATAACATTAATTTGGTAATTGAAAAACTTATTTACACTCATTATGTACGAATTCATGCATTGAGTACTCCCTCTTCACCACTGCGAATGGCTACAATAAATTTTAATGTCATTGAAGATTACTGTTGAAATTTCTTTTAAATCTTTGTTTTAGCTATTTTAATATTTACATTCTTTCAAATTACCTCTTTTCAATTTTGTATACTTTATTAATATCTTATAGCACATTCAACCATAATAGCGTTTAAAACAAAAGATTTATTGTTTTATGATGTTTAATTAATCTGAGGAAAAATAAGATTCTTTTTATTCATTCTTCATAAATATGAAATATCAGCTTTTTCAGTTTATTCCGGGAAAAGGTTGGAAAGCAATACGAAGCAATCAATCCAAGTCGAACGAGTATTCGCACAAGAGGAATTTCGAAGTAGTCGAAGACGAAGGGGATTTCACTCTTCGAATAGATCACGGACGGTGGTATTAAGTCGAAAAGAGGAGATACAGAAGGACGTTTTATCGACATTGTCAAAATAAGGTTTCCCCCCACGGCGAGCTTGGATTGAGTTCAATCCAGAATGGCTTGCACCTCTCGCCTTTATTCTGAAATCATTTCACTGATGCCTCACGATTATTTCAAAACCAAAAAGAAAACATTCGCTGAGGGATTGTTAAACACACATTTAAATTTTGGAAAAAGTGTAAAATATTTCAGTTTTTTCTGTTTCAGGGTTTTGTATCCCCAAAAAAGAAATCCTTTTGTATTTAATCGTGTGCTCGTCCATCCGTTGTGCTTTCTCCAAGGAGGGTAAGTGGGGAAAGTGAGAGGATGAAAATTATGGGATCGAAGGGAGGCAAGGGTTGTGAGGTAAGTGAGGGGAGGAAATTAATAAAAGTGAGAATAAATGAGTTGACGGAGTTGTAAAAGTGAGGGAAAATGAGGGAAGGGAAATGAGGGGATGCGAAGTAAAGGAGGTCAGGAGAACTGATAGGTGGGATCGTAGGGAAAATAAAATAAAATTAACAGAGCATAAATGGGAAGGAAAAGTGGGATGGTAAAAGAAAGAGAGAGGAGGTTAGTAGTAAAAGTGAGCAAAAAGGAGGGGATGGTAACTGTGGAATGACGGAAGGAAATGTAAGGGAAGGAAAAGTATGAAAAGTAATGAAAATGAGGGAAGAGAAGCAGTGGAATTTAGGTAAAATGATAGGAGTTAAAAAAGTGAATGTGAAGTACGGATAATGAGCAGAAATTAGGAGAGGCAACTAAGGGAAGGGGTGTAGTAAAAGTGAGGGGTAGAGATGTGAGAAAAAATGTGGGGATTGGAATGAGGGCAAGCGAGGTGAAATTATGGGTGCAGATGTGAGGTGGTGTAGGGGAAATGATTTCAAGTGTTCGGGGGTAGTAAAGAGAAGAGAGAAGAGGGGAGGTTAAAGAAAGTAGAGGAATGAGAGTGTTATTTGGGAGCGGAAGCAGAAGAACTATTATGTTAGCTGGGGAATTCAGGGATAATGATTGGATTGGGTTGTTGGAAGTGCGATAAGGAAAGTGGGGGGTTCAAAATTAGGCGAAAGGGAAATTCGGTGAAATGAGTGAAAGGTGATAGTGGACCTGGAGAGAGGGAAATGAGGAGATTGGTATTGCAGGTTAGTAAGGACGGGGAAGTGAGCGCTGAGGAAAGGGGAGTAGTGAAAGTGAAAAGAAGTGTCATAAGGGAAATGAGGGGGTAAAAAGTAGGAGAAATGAGTAGAAATGAGGAATGTATGAAGGTGATAAGAAATGAGGGGAAAGTGCGGGGAAATTATGGGACGGGAAGATGGGTAAGTAAAGAGAAATAAAGGACATAGAAGTGAGGGCAATTAAGTCAAATGCTTGAAAGTGAAGAAGGGTAGAAAAGGGAAGTAATGGCTGTGGAAGGAAATTATGGGAATGAGAGTATTAGCTGAGAAAGTGAGTGCAGGGTAAAGCATAGGAGAGAGAAGTTGGGGAAAGAAGGGGAAGCAAGGGTAAAGAGAGGGTAAATACCGAAAGTAGGAGAATGTAGGGAAAGTCTGGGAGGGTGGTTAATGGTCAGAGCAGACTTAATTTCTGTTGAATATGATAAAAATAAATATTATAAATCTCATACGTCCGGAGTTAAAACGTGTTAAAAATACCCATTTTTATAAAATTCCGTAAAAAAATTTTGTTAAAAGTTGTTCTAATAGTAACAAAAGTACTTCAAATAACGTAAAAATCTGAAATGCTTGAATAACTCCTAAATAGAAGCCACGAAAATAGAAGAAATCAACTTTTAAAAGAGAACAGATTTTGATGTAGATATTTCGACATTATTAAATTTTTTAGATTTATATGTTACTTCATTTACTTTTATTATGATAGATATAGGTCGTACGCACGAGAGATATAACATATTTTTTTGGTTCCCTTTTAATAAAGTCTGCTTTAACCGATATTATATGTTTACCTCCAGTCCACAGAAATGTTTGAAAAAATGATAAAAACTACAAATTTTAATACTTTTTTCAACATTTTATGGTCCTGGATATCCAAAAATGTTTAACTTGTATATAATTTTTTTACATAACAGAAAACAGGCTTTAAACTACAAAGGCACTGTTTTAAAGTAACCATACAAAAATCTACATAATAAAATGAAAAAAAAATTATTAAAAAATCTCCCGAATGATATTTTTCTGTTTGTTCTAAGAAAAATCATGAAGCATCACTAAAATGATTTCAGAAGAAAAACGAGAGGAGCAAGAAGTTGGGGTTAAAGTTAATCCAAGCCAAATGTGCCTCTTCAATTCATCAGGAATTCAGACGCAATCACGACCCCTACTCCTGTATTGAAAGGAGATAGATAATGGTTATTTGAGCCATTTATACTTTTTCTCAAAAGAATATCTTTTTTTAAGAAATTGGGCAGTACAATCCATATTTTTTAAGAAATATCAAAATTTTGCAAGTTATTCTGCAATATATTAAAATAAATATTCAAAAAAGGGCTTGTTTTTTCAGAAATAATTGGTTAAGGCTAAAAATCTATCAGGAATTTAGACGCAATCGTGACACCTACTCCAGTATTAAAAGGAGATAGATAATGGTTATTTGAGCCATTTATACTTTTTCTCAAAAGAATATCTTTTACTAAGAAATTCAACAGTAAAATCCACATTTTGTTTAAAAAATATCAAAGTTTTGCGAGTTATTCTGCAATATATTTAAATAAATATCCAGAAAAGGGCTTGTTTATTATAAATAATTGGTTTAGGCAAAAAGGATCCACTTCTACACCTGACGCAGAAAGTATGGACGCGGCATAATTGACTTTGTTTTTGTGGATGAAAGACTAAGAGAGTTAGCAAAAGATAAAAGGGCTATAATGTGTTCTGAATTTAAATCGGATCATTACCTTCTAGTTTAAAAAATTAACTTAGAACAAAGATAGAGAAGAAAGCAAAACGAAAATACGAAACAGAAGTAAAATAAAGATTAAAAATTTACAGAATCCATAAGTGCAAATAGATTTTCAGAATAGGATATATGAACGCATAGATAGGGCAACTAGAGAACCGTTATTACGTAATAAAGATGTAGAGGGCGCTTGGAGTAAGTTCCACGATATTATTGTTAGGAGTGCGACTGAAGTGTGTGGTATTGCGACTGAAGTGTGTAGTACAGCGACTGAAGTGTGTAGTACTGCGACTAAAGTGTGTAGTACTGCGACTAAAGGGTATGGTATTGCGGTTGTAGAAAAGACTTTTTGTGAGGCGTGGGGGAATAGTGAAATGTGCAAAATATAGAGACAAAATCAGGAAAGTAAAAATACTAGTTTAACTCTAGAAATAACGATTGAATCAAAATTTCCTGAAAAACACATTGGAAATTCATCGAGTAAATTGATCTTAAAAATTGTATACTAATAGGTTTAATATTCTAGGCTACAGGTTGACTGAACTTTAAAAAATAGAATTAAGGACATAAAAAGTGAAATAAAATTCGAAATAATCGATAAATCAAATTTTTTAGAAAAGTCCCTTGCATGTAGATATAATAAATTTATCCTTAAATTTATAGACCAAAAGAATCGCCAGTTGGTTGAATTTTGTAGACTACAGGTCGACTGATCTGTTGAACAATCGAGTTTTGGGCATAAAAAGTGAACTAACTGAGGAAATAATTATTTTATCCAAATTTCGCAAAAGAGAATCCTGGAGCTTTATCTACTCAATTTAACTTTAAATTTTTAGGTGTATAGATTGAATATTGCAACCTCCGGGTCAAATGAATTAATAAAAATGTTATATTTTCTTAATTTGCTAAATTCCCTTTTTAAACTATGGATAATGTTTGTACAAAAGGTTTCCTTTAGCAGATTTTCTATTAGTTTCAAAAGGTTTGAAACAAATCTTTCTTTCTTTACTTCTTTTTTTACTTGAAAGCGATTTACTGCCGCTAATCTTGATTTTTTAATCCTTTTTCAGAATAATTTTTTTTCAAAGGTTTATTATGATCAATAGTTATAAGAGTACAAAAGAGGGATTGGAAATAGGAATTTTTTCGAGGAGAGTTAAAAAACTGAAGGACTAGTAGCTGATAAAAGAGGATTTGAGTAGAGAGGATAGAATTGAAGGGGATTTGATTTTGTGATGAATGAAAGAAAGAGTGATAATAGCAAGGCATAAGTAAAAGAGAATTAGGAGGGCAAAGGGATGAACATTTCTGGAAATAATAAAAATATGTAGCTATTATTAAAAATTAAGGAAAATATAAATCATCTTTTTTTTATTGATAAGATTATTAATATAAAATGAAGAGTCAAAGGAGAAACCAAAAAGCTATTATTGTTAAATTTCAATAAATAGACAACGAACAAATTATTTAGTAAAAGTTTTAGCAAAAACCAGCATAGTTTTAAGGGATGAGAAACCAAATTTTTTTACAATTCTAAAAAATTTATATAATAATATGAGGCAAATATATTAATATGGTAATTAATACTATGAGAGTAAATGAAGATGGATATTGTTATGAAAGGGAGAGAAATCGCGAATGAGGGTTGCTGAGGGGTTGAATGAATAGGTAGGAAGGGAGAGTGAATTTAAGTGTTAACAGGGATTTCAAGTGGATTATATGTAACTTAATTAAATTAAAAATATATTTTTATAGTATATGTGTACATCAATTGTTCATCAAAAATAGCATTAAATGCGCTCATGCAAAGCGCATTATTATTTCCCAACATTAAAAATACAAACAGTTTTAATAAATATTATGAAACAGTATTCTAAATATAAGGTATAAAAATTGTTTAAACAATAACTAATAATGTATAAAATGTATAAATAAATA
>JAAAKG020136653.1:0-13133 GCA_010014905.2 Druon quercuslanigerum
GCCGATTTTTACCATTTTGGTCTCAAAATACTCCGAAGACACTGCCAAATTGATATTAGAAAAAAAATTTACAGTACACAACATTTTGGGTTAAACTTAACCCAGGCTCACCGTGTAATGATGCAGTTAAAGAACGTCATGAGAAATTGATGAACATTTATAGAATACAACACACGCTTACTTGCTATTTACTACTACATAGCATTTTGATTTGATGGCAATGAATTACTGCGCAGCCACTGCCCTCAGTGACATTACTTTTTCTTGCTGAATTTCATAAACGGTCAAATATGCGGTTTACATTTAGTGAACTACGATCTGAAAAAGGGTCTTTTTTCAAAAATATTAAATACTATAATCAAATTTTAATTTACAATTTTCGTTACGAGCAATTTCTCAAAAATTATTTAACCATTTTTTTATTTAACAACAAAGTTTTCTTGTTATAATTTTTAGAAATGCCACTTGAATGAGTGTAAGAATAGTGTGTCGATTTTTAGCGCTCAATCCCCCTTTTCCCCTTTCCGACTTTGTTTGTTTTTTCTAAATTAAAGCTTGCACGCCTCTTAAGGAATGTTCAAGGAATAATTCACGCCTACTAACTTTTAATGTGGACGCCCCAAATCCCCTTGTATTGTGCCCGAAAATGCTCCAAAAATTGCAAAATATCAGTTTTATCCTAAAAAAATTACTTTTATCATTCGTTAATGGTGTCATTAACATCAGAAAAATTTCGGGAAAACTTGTCTGAACAAAAAAAAATTCAAATAAATAATTTACGAATATTTTAAGTTTGAAATATTATTGTTGAAATTTAAAAACTGTATTATTGAAATATTATCGAAATATTTTCCAGTTATTCAGAAAAATACAATGTATTATTGTAAGAAAAATATATTTGATTTAAAATGTGTATTTTCCAATCTATCCTATGTATCGTGCTTTTTCAGATTTCGGTATCATAATGAAAACTTTTTTTACTGCGTTCTCTGGGCATTATATATCATGCCTAGGCATATCCGTATAATAGATAGTATTACATACCTCTCCTCGCCTCTGTTGGGCATTATATATCATGCCTAGGGATTATATATATCACACAATTATATAATTTTGCTTAACATATAGACATAGATAGCAGATTTAGAATAAAATTATTCAAAAGATAATCAGATTTGAACAATGATTGCATGTTTTTCAGGACAGATGGTTACATGATTTTTTAAAGATAGGATTTAGCTTTTTTTATTCTACTTTATCATAAAGTATATATGCGATAATTGAAGGTACCGTAAACTTCAAAAGCTCGCTCTTCTTAATACATTTCTCAAGGCAAACCGATGCCAAGGTGTCAAACAAAGAAAATAATACGGGTTTATACTTCAAATTCAAACCAAATCATTCATTTCCACCAATGAGGATTGACAAGTTTTAGAAAAATAAAATATTTATTCTCAATGTCGTAAATTCATGTGACGGTATCTATGTTTATTTTACTCATATCCACGTACTCTGTAATTTTAAAATTCAAATTACCGCTATTTAAAAATAGTTCCAGATATCTCGCAATTTCAAAAGACAGATTTATTTGATCGAATATACTTGAAGGAGGTGTGTCAAAAAGCAGTATTTATTTTGGGCTAAAGTAAAATTCTTTTTTCTTCCGTATTTATACATCATTTAGGTCTAATTGAGCGAGAGGAAAAAGTAATGCGATATCGGATATCATTTAATTTTTTAAAATATCCTAACAAGTATTAAGGTTTCGGAAAAATAGTCCTTTAAAGTCTTCCGCTGTATTGTTTACAGTTGCAGTATCTCGAAAAATAAATGTTTTAAGTTATAAGAATATTTTCTTGTTTTCGAGTCGACCACAGCTAAGCAGAGTCTACTTTTGAAACTGAAATATGTAATTTTTATCCCAAAAGAAAGCTCTCGAAAAACTATACCAAATATGAGGAATAAAACATGATGCAGATGTTATTATATAGATATTATTATATTTACCAATATGGTTGAGAAAAACTCCTAAGGTAAGGCTCAAAACAGTCAGGGTCGACATTTTCTTGAAAAGAATTTAACTCAAGCAGTATTTAGATGTGAATGTAAATCAATATCTAATGAATATGCTACACAAATTCGCAGGGTTTATATACTAATCACTATCTCATTTGTCATCCCAAAATATTTGTATTTCACAACTATGTCCACCACACTGAAATCATTGTAACACATTAGATTCATGATGTTATTATGTACAATTTAGATAAAACAAAATGACTCATTACGCAGTAGAACAATTATTAGTTAAGAGAAAAACGCTGGGTGTTAAATTTTTTGCAGCTCAAATGTCAACGGTCTAGAAATGAGAATTTTTATTCTCATATGTAAACCCTTCACCAGAGCTGTACATCTAGAAAATGTTGTCATATTGATACAATATTTTATCTAATTTCGAAAGCGAATTTTGCTCTATTGTTGTCTCCTTTATTGATTACTAAACAAAATATAAACAATTTGACCAAAAATCGGCGCAGGTCAGCAATATAGAATGATATTTAGATGCCGCATGCAAAAAATCTAAAAAGAAGATTCGAAATTGCGGTTGGAAAAAGGAATCGCATTTTTCAACTCTAATAAATTACTTTATTATCGAATTTTAGTGATGACATGACTACCATGACATTTAAACTACAGCGTCTACAATTAAAATTCCCAACTTTCTTTGTATCAGAATGTTGATCTTTTTTAAAAATACATTTGGACTATATTGTCGATTTTTCAGATCCAATACTTTTTTGGACAGTCCACTTGGCTGTCCGACTGACATTTTATAGTTTCGGACCTGCTGATGATTAATGTCGATTGTCTCCAGTGCAGCAACATAGTTCGTTTTTTCATGGTATTAAAAAAGATAGAATAAGAAGTGGTAACTGTTTGGCGCAACAGTCACAGATCATGCCCACGAAGCTGTCCGACTGAAACTTTGTAGTTTCGGACCTGCTGATGAATAATGTCGAGCTCTATTAAGCTATTCAACTGTTACAGTTATTATGCAAAAAAAATGTTGATAACGATAATAATCTATGTAAAGCAATGTTGAAAAAAGCGAGACGAATAAACATTTCTTTGGTATAGCATTCACGCAAAACTTTTTGCAAATAATTCTATCATTTTCGTCAAAGTAATCAATCAATCTTTCATTTGAACGATTACTGCTCCTGAGAATTCAAATGAGTTTCTTAATTATTTTCAGTGCTTGAGTACTTTTCTCTTCAGGAATATCTCATAGTAACGCCGTTTGAAGTAATTTTCGTTCTTTTCTTTGTTTTTCGCCTTTTATCATTTGTTTGGCATGATTTACTGCCATTGAGTTGCTTATTTATTCTACTATTTGCGACATTCAGACACGTTGTTGATTATTACTGATAATGTATATTTGATACTGAAATTTTAGAATTTGAATTCGTAGATTTATTCAGAAATTCTACCAGCATTGCGGATTAGAATTCCTAAATTTTCTTAATTTCTCTTAATACAATGATAAGTTTTTGTAAAATAGAACCATTTCGCAATGGCGTTTAGGAACTCTTTATCCTGTTATGTTTGCGAAAGGGTTTTTGCTCCACAACGAATGGCGCAAATAGATAAGGATAAACATGCTGCTGTCTGCAAATTAGCAATTCATTGACGTGACGCATTCAACTTACCAGCACTTATCGTAACTGTGCGAACGAGTCTATGCATTAACTGCAATCAGTCCATCCTTGATGAAATATTGCTCATGGAGCGTGATCCTTCTTGCCTATGATTAAAAGTCTTGACACAAACTGCGAATCATAGTTTCGTGATCTGTAATGATGTACATGATATGCACAGGCTTTCAATTGAATGGAAAGGCAACGTTTTTGTATCACTGAATATTTATATTGCAGAAGATGTGAGATCTTGCTTACATCGCTTCGATGATCGACGCTTTATTAACAGGCCCTACATTATAAATGGTCAGTAACTTCATCTTTTTTTGCAAAGAATTCGCAGCGTGGCAATGAATTCAACGAGATTTGATGACGAACACAGTTTTACAGATGAAGAATTCCACTCTATTTCCCCTATTACAAAGGAACAGTTTGTTGAACTTTTAACTTTTGGCGATCCAGTACCCTGTCAAGGTGGTCATTGACGGTACCTACAGTTACATTGAAAAGAATAGCAACTTCCGCACTTTGCGGCAGTCATATTGTGTGCATAAAGGACGCCACCTAGTGAAACCTACACTGATTGTGTCACCAAATGAATATATACTCGATATTCATGGAACATATTTTTCGGAGAGCAGGAAAAACGATGCTGTTATGCTTTGAAATGAGTATGAAAGAAATGAAGATATGATGAGAGAGTGGTTCCCTGAAGGATCGATTATTGTGTTTGACAGAGACTATCAAGCTGCCACAGAGCTGTTTCAAAACCTTGGTATTTACTGGAAAATGCTCGCGCTACTTCAACAAGGGCAACGTCAACTTCTGACTGAAGAAGCAAATGAATCGAGATTGGTGACAAAAACAAGATGGATTGTTGAGGCTAGGAATCGTCACATTAAATCCATTTTCAAGTTCTTCGCTCAAGTGATACGCGTTCCGCATCTTCACAATCTCGGCGATTTTTACCGAATTTCTGGTTCCATAATAGACAGGTACCGTACACCAATTGAGATGCAAGGTGCGAATGCAGAACGGATCAGAGAATTGCTACAGAGAGCTCGGGAGTTGAACGTTCTTCAAGCGCTAGTAGAAGAGGAAAACCTGCAATCCAGAAATTCCCAGAGGTGGATGCGCTTAAATAACTTTTAGCATGTGCAAGACTTTCCACGTTTAACGTTACAATTTATGAGAGACTTGACTATTGGAGTTTATCAGGTAAACTTAGCTCCAGGATACATCCAAGATAAGCTGCAAAGAGAGGAGCAGGAAGAGCTTCTAATGGAAGTCTTGCGTCATGGGAAAAATGATCCCAGAGCCAGGAGTGATATGAGTAAGAGTCTTTTCACGATTTCTTAATGCGACCAAACATCAACTTTGGATCGCATATGTGCCTATTGAAGACATAGAACATGCCGCTCAAGATAAAAATGATCCTGATCCTATGCAAGGTTACTATTGTACGTGCCTATCTGACGCACGAACCCTTGGCTCATAGGCACATGCTGCTACCGTATTATGGTACATTGGTTCCGCTCGATACGCAAATAATGTTCGTTATCCTTCAAAATCACTTCACAATGTTATCATGGACGCTGCGCACATACGAGAGCAACAAAACCCAAACTAAATTGACCTTTTTGAGCTTCAAATTTTCAAATTATACTTTCCTGAAAGCTATTTGAATATGCAAAGTAACAATATTTTGTGCCTAATCAGTGTTTATATAGCCATTTATAGAACTTTAGAAATAATATTATTGATCAGCAGGTCCGAAACTACAAAGTATCAGTCGGATAGCCTCGTTAGCATGATGAGTGACTGTTACGCCAAACACATTATTCATCAGCAGGTCCGAAACTATAAAATTTCAGTCGGACAGCCTAGCAGACTATTCCTACGAACTATGCGCCAAACACTTGTTGAGAAAAGTACCTTGTGAAAATAAGAGAAATAGAGCTGAAAGACCTTTAAAAATCATTTATACTGATACTATGGGGCCAATTAAACCAGTTTCATACCCAGGTGGTAATCGTTTTATTATTGTATTCACAGATGATTTTAATAGATATGCTAAAGTTTATTCAGTTCAAAATAAAAGTGATATTTGCTGCAGAGTCAGCTGCATATTTATATAACATAACTCCTGATAAAGCAAATAATTTTCAAATTCCAATTCGAAAATTTGTACCCAAACAAAATTATCATTTTAATAAAATTAGAAGATTTGGTTGGATTCCTTACGCAAGAATTCTAAGAAGTAGGTTATGCAACGAATGCATACATACTCTGGAAAATTTATCAAATCAAGTCATGTTATATTTAATGAAAAATAAGTTTATCAAGATATTTACAAGAATCATGTTTTAAAGATATTGATGATATAAAACTAGCAGTTAAATCAACTGATGATGAATGGTTGAAGGTTTTATATGATAATAAATTATTAGAGAAAAGTAATTTAGAAGCTGTAAATACTCATTTATAAAAAAGACGTAAGCAGCCTGGTAGAAAGGCAAAATTAGAAAAATGTAGAGAAGAATAAATAAACGCTTGTAGGCTTACTAAAAAGATTGTTGACACAAGCTGGTTACTTCATATCAAACAAAGTAGAGATTGATAAAATAATTTTCAGAGATAGATTGATTGAAGGATTTACTAATGATTGCCTAGAGGAAGACGAGTTAAAATATTCACTTTTTGGAATAATTAACAAAAATCCTTTTTCATATAAAGAAGCAATTAATACTAAAGACAATGTAGAATAGCACAAAGCTGTAGATGAAGAATTAAAATCTATGAAAGAAAATAATGTATGGACTATTGTTGATAGGCCAACAATTTCTCAAAATGGAGAGAGAGAGAGCTAATATCATTGATTCTAGATGGTTATTCAAAATAAAACTGGAGAGAATGGTAAACCAATTTTCGAAGCGAAATTGGTTATTAGAGGATTTAAAGATCGTAAAGAATATGAATTAAAAGAAGGTTTTGCCTTGGCCATGGTGACCCATGCGGTGAACACTAGCCTAGCAAGGGAGTTGTTCATCTCCGGAGAGTCGTTCTGTAAGTACTTTAAGCTGTTGCTGTTGGTGCTTCGGAACCCACCTTAAACTGTAGGTCCCTCTCCGACCACCAAGTAAGTGTGTGGGACGTGTGTTAAGGAATAGAAAGAAGGTGCAAGAAAAATGTAAACCCTTAGGGGACACATTAAAAGCTTCCACTAACTAGATGTTTGTCAAATGGATGTAAAAACAGATTTTCCTAATGGGATATAAGAAGGTGGTATATTTATGGAAATTCCTAATATTGTTGATAATGATGATAATGTAAGCAAAACTAAAGTTTGTAAGTTTAATATATCACTATATGGTTTAAAAACTAGTGCTAAAGGATGGAATAAAAGATTTTCAAAAGAAGCTTTGAAATCGGGGCTAGAGAACGATTTACATAAGCCTTGTTACTTTTGCAGTGAACTATTTATCTAGAATGCAGATTAACGGTACTGAAGATGATTGGATGGATGTAAAAAGAATTTTTAGATATCTTAAACCTACATCAGATTTAGGAATAGTTTTTAGAGTAAAAACAGATTCACTTGAAGCTATGACTGATTCAAGTTGCAGAGATTTCAATTAATCAATTTCAACCAGTGGTTACGTAATTTCATTATTTGGCGATCCTGTAGCTTGGAGAAGTCATAAGCAACAATACACGTCATTATCAAATTATTTTGCTGAGTTGTCGTCTATGAGTGAAGCTTGTCAAGAGCTTATCTCATTATACAAAGCTACTAAAGATATTTTAGGTAAAACTTTTTACCCAGTAACAATTTGCTGTGTCAACAAAGCTGCAGAAAAATGTAGATGCAAGGAAAAATTGAAAACTTTTGATGATGATTTACAGTTAATAAATTTAAATTTAGAATTCAGATAAAAATCTGGAACTAAGAAACATATGGCTGAAACTAAAGATGCACACAATTATTTGACAAACAAACTATTGAATTTAGTTTAGATCGCATTTAGAAAGAAAGGCCTTAAATCGCTTCTTAAAAATGAAAATGTAGCATTCTGTGCATTTTGTAATGGAATTTTGCGCTTAGTGTTTGCGTTTTTATTTCTACGTGCACCACCTCAACTAAAAAATATTTAAAAATTTCTGAATCAAAATAAATAGCAAATGAATGAAAAAATATACCTTGCGAAGTGTTTAGAGAATAAATAAGTTCTTTAAATTTTGTTAATAGCGAAGATAATTTTTTTCCTTTAAAATAAATTCTGACGGCACGTTACTTTAATTATTTCACAAATCAAACTTGATTTCAATTAATCAGTAGTAAATACTGAAACATTGTTGACATTCAGATAATACTCTTTACTTGTTATCTCTAAACTGTAGCTGGATTTAGGATGAATTATACATAATATAAGTGGTCTCCGCTTTCGAAAAAATAATGATTATCAAGAACGTGCAACCTGAAAAATGCAAATCCCCACTGTGTATGCAATATTTATTTACAGAATCGATACAATCTCTTGGTGTTAAGTTTATTTATAAAATAAATTATCAATAATTTAATCGATAATCTATTTGAAGGAGAAAAATGTATCTTTTGTATTATAAAAATGAAAGAACGCTATTAAAAATCCTAGCTCAATAAAAACGTTAAAAATAAAAAATTATCCTTCGAATTCATAAAATACTGAAAACCAAAATTTCGACAATATACTTCTGCCAAATCAACGAAAATTGGAAGTTAAAATTTCCTCGTTTCGAACTGAAGAAGAATGATAAAAGAAGAAAAATGGCCCGATTTCAACTCAATAAAAATCTAAAAAACAAAAAAGTTTCGGTTCCCATTTGGAAAAAAATTAAATACTGAAATTTGTCCCCCTTTTTATAAAACTCGAATTATGAAATTCAATTTTTTTGGGTATAAATTTGTTTGAGTTAAATTATTTTAATTTTATGTCGTTTTAATTTACACATTGTTGTATTTCTATATACGCAATTAAAAATTTATGAATTATAATTCCTAGTTTTTAATAAAAAGACAAATATTGCTACATTAATATTGACAAATGGTCCTCTTTATATTCTCATCCTAATGAGAAGGTATTGGTTTTATGCAAAATTTCACCTTGTCAGTTTTTATAAAATCTCCACGTTTTAAGACCCCCTGAGTCAGAAAAAAACTATTTTTACTAAAGTGTCTGTCTGTCTTTCTTCTGTATTATTATCATCTTTTTCCAAAATTTAAAAATTCTATGTACGGTTCTTTGTAGTACTCAAAAACTCAAACAGTTCATTCTTATGATTTTTGGCAATAAAATGAAAATTATCAGAGTTATAGAATTTTGAAAATTCATAAAAACAAACCAAAATGAACATTTTAAGTTAAAGAACGCATGATATGAAAACAGCAAACAGAACAAAAACGTTGATTTTTGAAAGCCTGAAAAGATCTACAAATTTCTTATTAATCACTTTTCGATAGGACGCAATGTTTTTGTTTTCATTCGTAAAACACAACATTAAAAATTAAAGGTTTGGACAAACAACACAAGCTATGAATAAATAAAATGTCAAAAGTTGCCTTTGCAAAAAATAGCGGAAACTCATTCCAATTTATTATGAATAATATTTGATAGCGCACGTATTTTTTGCTTTAATGGTAAAAAATAATATTTCAAATTAAAAATTAAATTTTTCTAAAAAGGACACAAGGTACGAATTAAAATAAACAGACTAAAGTTGTTCACTTAAAAGGTCTAAAAATTTGTTATTAATCACTTTTAGATAGCACGATTAGATTTTTTTTCAATCGTAACAAATGAGATTAAAAGTTAAGAAAAAAGCTTTATGGAAAAAGAACACAAGATACAATACAATTTTATTTATCAACATTTTTCGCCTAAATGAAATTTACATTGAATATGAACAAATTAAGTTTATGGAAAAACGACAGAAGTTTGAGTAAAATGTTTAATAATATTTTTTATTTTAATAGAATGCACATTTTTTTAATGATAAACATAAGACAGTAAAAGTACTTTTGTTCCAATGCTAATGCATATCACGAATGGTAATAATATAAATTTATTGAAATGATATACATTTTTCAGGAGGGCGAAGAATAAGATTTAATTCAAAATAAGAAACAAATATCAAAGTAATCATTAAAAAGGAGATTTGTACTGTATTTTACAATATCAAAAAAACAGCCCCAGACGGACGTACAAAAATAAATATAATATACATTTGACATAAAAGAGATTTGTGATGAGAATGTATTCGTTAAAGCCGAAGAAGCTTTAACAAACCAAAATTTTCAATCACCAAATAGCAGTTGTCGATGCCTTGACCTTTAATTTTAAAAGGCTTGTGCATAATTGTAGGGTGAATAGACTGACCGAGCGCGAGGCGAATGCATCATCGAGTGCGCAGCGCGAGAACCAATAGTGGCGCGCACTAGGCACGCTCAAGCTTGCGAGCCGCTCGCGCAGAGCGCTATGAGAATTTGCCCGTGCAACGGGCAGATTTTTTAAACTTTCAAACAGACGAATTGAATCAACTAAAAGTGGAATATTTTAGACTGAAAGGATATTTGAAAAAAGGAATTAATAAAGAATACGAGCATCATAATCTATTATAAACAACGTTCGGGGAATAAACACTAGGTTAAAGTTACTGATCACGTCTCCGGATATCACCAGTCATGTTTTTTAAATAATTTCTTAATCCTGGCTGAAACCGCAAATAAAGGCTTTTGCGTTTTTTTATTATAATCCTTTTAATGTGTATTGAGACATCAAGTTTGATATAGCAGGTGGGGGGTGTACTTATCATCGTCAAATCTAGATTTATTTTAGGTGAGTAATATATCTGAGCTAGATAATTAATGACGTGCCTAAAGTTGACATAATTGCAACAAAATTCATCCTTGAGGGTATTCCATTTAGAATATTGACACATACTTTCTTGCAGATATAACAGTTCAGGAAGTTAAAACATTCTTTAAATCTATGTCTGGCTTACAATCGATTTGTGATAATAAATAATGAATTTACGGTGACTTTAATATGTCAAATTTAAGAAAATGTTGTAACCCTAGGTACCCGGCCCATGAAATCAGCCTTGCACGTATATTTGTCATCGGCCCTTAGTCTTATGTTCTGAAACACATTTACCGTTATCATCTCTAAAGCATCTAATGCCAATAAACTTATATTCTATAGATTATAAGATGAAAAATAAAGATCTGTCGGGTATTGCCTCTAGCCTTGCTTCACAAGGAAGGTTACGCTAATGTTCGCCTTCGATTTTTTTTGGCTCTTAAATATGTTTAAGAGCACTAAAAAATAAGATACATGTCTTTTTGCATATGTACCAGAAATCATATTAAGGGGGGGAGGCAAGCACCCTTCAAAGTTTTCCATAATTTCCAGTGACGTTATGTCTAAGATATCTAAGACGCTGTATCTTTTTAATCTTAATTTCAGATTTAAAGATAGTAAACTACCCTTAATTAAAATTTTTATTTTCTTAAACACTTGTAGCAGTTGCAGTTTAATGGTCGTAGCGGAAAATTACCTTTATTGCCAGCAAACATTGTGATAATCGAAAACATCACAGTCTATCGGCATAAAGCAACCCCATTATAATTCAAATGGGTTAACCAATCCTCAAAGCACTTTCACATTCATGAGGCACTTTAAATACTGTAAAATAATTATGGTGGTATATAAGCTAATATTTCATGAATTTATGGGTACATCTCCATCTACTGTCCTTATTTTTATTACTCTTGTTATACATATTTATTCAATATCTATACCCTATTTTCAACAACCAATCATATTCCATATTTATAAGTTATGTTTTCCTTCTCAGCCGGCATGTTCATGTTAATTGTAAGCCTTTCATTTGTGGTGCAAGGTAATCAGTAATAAAATACCGCATTTAAGATTATCAGTACAATACAAACTTTATTCAACAATCCTTAAATGAATAAAATATTGATTAAATTGTTTGTTACAGAAGAAAAGTCATACCAAATATCTTTAGTGTCAGACATGAAATTGTTAATTTTTGAGAAACCTTTTTCTAAACTGCCTAAAGTTACCTTCCTAATTAACGGATTAAATTTTTTTACTAAGAAATATCTTGGTTATTTGCCTTGAAGTGTATTTCAGAATGGGAAACCTTAAAAGAAAAAACAAACTTTAAATTTTTTATCCAATAAACAAAATTTGAAAATGAGTTAGAAAAGGTAATTGAATAAATATTATTAATTTTCATTTTCATGACCAATAAAATTGTATTATAAAAATGTTGAATGTCAGTACAGTGATCCCTAGTGAAAATGTACCCAGCTGCAGAAAGAGGAGAAGAATAACTTTCTGCGTTGGAACACTATTTTTTAAAATACATTCCACAGAAGGAAAGTTAAAGTTTACAGAAGCAAAATTATCGTGATGTCAGGACGTATTTACTGAATGATCTTCTAAAAATCTCTTTGCAGTTTGCAGTTTATTCCTCAAAAATTTTCACTACAGAGTTCACATTAGTAATGCAAAAGGGAGAACCACTGATTTACATTTTGTACTCAGAGTTGAGAACGTTTATTTTAATTTTACATTCAAATATTGTTAAGAAATCTGCTTTGGAATCAACTTCATTTCATACAAATGACATTCTGGCATTATTAGAGGACCCTAAGAACGTAGTAGATCTTCCTAAAGTCAATATTGGAGAAAGAGCAAAGGAAATACTGACAACTTTGCCTAAAGTCGCACAACAAGATTTTCTGAATAAAGTGCAAAAGTTTTACGTGGCCTCTGTAGAGCATATAGTAGGTGGAGTCTACGTCAAGGGGATCAAGAATTTTCGTCTTGGAAAGGGATTTATCTGTAACTCGGCGTATATAGTTCTACATTAGTGTAGAAAAATAACGCTAAATATTTTTTGAAAATTCAAAAAAATGGCGGAGATATGGGACTTTGAAATTTTTGGTACCTTTTTTTTATAGTTCTACATCTTTGTTTCTTATTAACCGATTTAATTTTTCAAGGTCTGAAATTGTTTGCAATGACATCTAAATTCAAAAAAAAATGATCGTAGTGCGTTTTTGAAAATACGTGTTCTTTATTTTTTTTTTTATTTGTCAAAAGAAGCCATACATGTACTTTGTAAGTCTTGCAAGTTTTATCTTGGGACCACCAATTGTTTATGAGAAAAAAAAACAAATCATCTTATGGTCCTACACGACGAAGCGACAAGCATTACGCCGCGCTGCGCCACTTCCACTGCGATTCGCTTTTGTTTTCAGATTCGCGGCAGTCATGCTTGTTTGCATTGACGCTAAACCTGTCTTAACCACAAATCTGCATTGTAAACACAAAAGAGTTTTACTCTCACATTTCGTATTTA
>JAAAKG020136654.1:0-13132 GCA_010014905.2 Druon quercuslanigerum
CCATCTTTAATGTTTAATCAAATTTTGAGTCATTATTGTTTGAATACTTTAATACATCTTTAATTTTAAATTGATTTCTAATCAATTATGAATGACGTTGATAATTTCAAGTTGCGATAAGAAGTTTAAAGAGCGAGCCAAGTTGTTGAAAATGATAGCCTACCAGTGAACGCGGATATCTATGGCATGCGCTGTAGTGATTCTTATATATTTTTTGTTTACATAATATGTTAAATAACTGTAGCCTACTAGCCTACTAGTCTCCCCACCCTGTGCCCTGCAGTCGCCCCACCATCAGCCCGGGTTTACTGATTTGGTTTCAGTTTTCCTCGTGGTTTTCCGCGTTTTACTTATTTTTTTCGGGCTGTAATTTTAAAGTAAAGTTTTGGTAAGTGTTTTTAGGTGTAACCGGACATGTTTATGGAATATTGATTAGATACGTGTTTAACAGCAGCTTTGACATTAATTGCAGAGAAGGTACAAACATAACCTTTTTTTTCTTATATCGTGTCATTATAGTCGTACTCCTTGTCAATATTGTAGAAATATAATGTAAACCGAATCTATTTCAAATCATGCATGGTTCTACTCTTGAAATCGGAGAATCTCTCGGGGACAAGATATGTTGTTTTTTGCGGAATTAGGTGATACATGTTTTTCGAATTTGCAAAAAAAAGCAATTTTTAAAAAATAAGGAGAATTTGGATTTTGTGCTTTGTTTTTTGAAAGAACTGATTTTTTTCTTTAAAACTCTATAAATCATAATGCTGATCAGATACCCTTCTGGTATTAGCAGAAAATTTTAAAAAATGTTTGGAAAAATAAAAAAAGTGGGGTTTTGAAAAAAAATCTCAATTAGGCAAAAAGATATAGAAATTTAAAGAAAAAATCGTTTTTTTTAACAAAACACAAAATTTAAATAAGCATAACTTTATAGATTTTTTTCACATCTAAAAAATCTAATAGGCCCATATGAGTTACTTTCAAACGGGCACGCGGGAAATATTTAGTCATGGCCCAAGAGCGAATTTCGCACCTCAATCCAAGAGCTCTCGCCGAAAATTGTTCTTGTAGATTATTTATTCTTTGCGTTTATCTGTTCACATTTTTACCACCGCCACCGGTCTAAATTTGGAGATCGATAACAACATCACGGTAGCCATTTTCTCCTATTCTGTGTGCTGTGACCCCGAGGCGTGAGGTCACATTTCCTCACCGTTAACAACTCCATGGCACCAGCGTTGGATACTGACACGCTGAAGGATTGACAAGAGAGATCTTGATCGGAGTTAGCAGTAGGCCACGAACATCTGGCCCAATCAGATTCTTACAGACGCCGCCATCTTTTACCAATCTCTGAACGCCATGTCATTAGGGCGACGCCACAAAAATCACGGTTGACCACATTAACTTAGACTTTTGCACATGGCCTCGTTACCCATCAATAGATTCCCCAGAGCAACGACATATTGCCCGGGAATGTAACGTCATTATGCGAGCACTGCAACAAAACTATCGGAAACTAAATTAAAAGAATTTTAACTAGATTAAAAGAAGTCACCATTTGTTGGGCGGCCCAAAAACCACCAATCGTAATGCGCTATTTCTAATTTTTGAATAATTTGAAAAGGTTAAATTCATAATTAAACGCATTTATTCATATTCTAATATTGATTCTGCCTAAAATATTCAATTTTTAAGCATTTTAGTTTGAAGTTTTCAACTCAAAAATACTTTTTCAAACAAAAACTTTCAAATTTGTAATACTTAGTAATATTTAATGTGTTCATTGGAAACAAGAAATTATAAGTAAAATCCCAAGAACTAATGTATTTTAAAATTAATGGCTTGCAATAGAAACCCTTAAATCTTCCAAAGTTTAGAGTCCCAAATTTAAATCTTGGAAGTTATTACAATTCTAATTTTACCTTTCAAAAAAAATTTTATTTGTAAGTTATATTTACATGCACACTAAGCTGATGCAAAAATGCGTTGCAAACATTTTTAAATCCTACAGGGTAAGGCTCCTCACAAAAGTATCCATTTCCGGCAAAATAAAATCCGTATTTTGTTTAATATCGAATATTAACAAGTGTCGCCGGGCACTTAAATATCCCATATATTTAACAAGCGGAAATTTTGGATTTTCGGACGATTGGACTGAAACCGTAACAATAACTTTCATTTTTAACACCTCCTTCCCCCGAAATGCCCCAAATATGAACCCAAAACGAAATAAAAACATTTTACGTATTATTGTTAAGTTTTAGTATTTTTCCATCTTTTTTAATGCAAATAAATACTAATAAACAATTTGAATATTCGTCAATACTTTTAATACAATTTTCAATTGTTAAAATAAATGTAACTTATTTAAACAATACATATTTTTCCAAATATGTAAACAATGAACTAATTTTCTGAATAAAATATAATAGTCACTGTTTGGAGCAGTAAATCAAAAAAAGCATGCGATTATTTGAACAACAAACTATTTTTTGTTCTCAAAAATTCTACGCGAAAAAGACGTATCTCTGCAGACGAAATGCAGCTCTCAAAGTTCTTTATTACTATGTTTGTTGCTTTTACGGTGTTGGCCACGAGCTTGTTCTGCCGCCAATACAGAAAGTAAAAAATGTTACGGAACTACGATTTTCGGACAGCAGTATGCACTGCATAGTCAAGGCCTGATATCGTTCTTTAAGGATTCAAGAAACAAACTATATTCGTGATAAAATTTTCGGCTCCGGCCGACTACATCGCTGCAAAGGAGAACGAAAAGAAAAAGTGGTATCATGAATACCTTAAAAGGGCGCTCCATCGACTGTTCCCACAATATTCGGTTAAAGTAATGGTCCTTGTGATCGATGCACTCGGAGATACGAAACTATAATTGGTTTGTAACGTTAAAACGATACCCGTGTGCCAAAAGTATGCCTCAGCATTTTCGTGCCTGCCGATGTGATTTCATAGTGCCTTCAGAGCAAAAAAATTACTTAATTTAAGTCGAAAATCCTGGTAATTTTAAGTTGTCACAAATAGAAGAATAGGCAATCTGAAATTCAGGTCAGAACTATCTGAAATTCATGGAGGCACGACCTGAAGTTAAGAACATTAAGTTAAGACTCTGCCCTATCTGAAATTAAGGGTAATATTCTAACTATTAGCCAGAAATTGCTTAAGCCTAATCGTCACTCCTTTGTTGTTCACGTATAGTTATTTGCTTTAGATTACATATCAAGTTGGGTTTCTAGCTTGCAAGAAAATAGTGGAAAAGTAGGAAAAGTGGAAAAGGCGGTATAAAAAGGGGGCAGGTGGGGTCCAAAATCTCGGGAAAATGGCGTTACGTAATGTGTCGAAAGGATCCGTGAAACTAAAACTCTACGAATTGTGGTAACATAGTATCATAGTCGGCACTGACCAACGCGACATGGAGTATTGGAGTAGGAGTATAAATGACCACGGGATGTATGATCGCGCAAGCGTTCTGTAACGTCATGCAAGGTATAATACGAACCTGAAATTCAGGAAGGTATATTCTTTTATTACATTCTTATCATTTATTATTGAGAAAGTATTAGAATTGTCGGAAATTTGACAACACAGTTTTTCAACAGATCTCCACGTTTCGAGACCCCCTATACCCGAAAATCAAGTTTTTACGATGGCGTCTGTCTGCCAGATTTAGACCTTAAAGGACAGATGAGTTCGTTGTTCGTTAATCAGCCATTTTCAATCAAAATTCAAAAAGTGAGCGCATTTTGATAATTTTTGAGACCACTTTTTTCTGAATTTGAAAGCTCTATGTCCGGACATTTATAGTATTTGGAAAGACTAACAATTTCTTCTCATGATTTTTTTCAATAACAATAATATTTTTAGAGTTATAGCATTTATAAAGATTTTAAAATGAAAGAAAATCAAATTTTTATGCCAAAAAAAGCACGATATGAAAAAAAGTCAAAAGAAGAAAAGCATTGCTTTTTGATAGCCCTTAAAGATTCTCATAACAACTTTCTGGATTTCCTTAAAAAATCGAAAATTCAAATTTTGATTGCACTAAAAATAATGAAAAATCAAAAATTAAATTTTTGGTAAAACTCTGCATGATACAAAAAAAGATGAATTAACAAACATTGTTACACCAAAAAATATCTACAAATTCGTTATTCATCACTTCTTGATAGGACGCATACTTTTTGTTTTATTTGTGAAAAATATCGTTGAAAATAAAAAAAAAAATAAAAATGACCCCGCAGAAAATGTACATGAAATGGCTTTCGGTCAATTTTGATTAAACTTCGTAAAATTGTAGTTCCCAATGTCTCGATCAAAAGTGTTCTGGGGCACAAAGTCCGAAAATGGACACTTTCCGAGTTATAGAGGCTTAAACATCTAACCCTTCTAAGAAACATTACTAAATATCTTGAAAACTGCAGCTCTGCGAAAAAAATGTTCCCTGTTAAAGTTATTGGGCTCTAACGGGGAAATCCAAAGAAATACATGGCCTTAAGACACAGGTAGTTTTTCAAGGGCATTCAGTGTGAACTTGTCATTTATTGCTAATATTCGGCCAAAAAAGACAAGTTATGAAGAGGAAATCAATACAGAACCCATCACAGCAAGAAATGAGAATGACTTAGTCAATAGCTAGTCAATGAAGGAAAATCATGAGAGGGATGTTTTCAATATCGAGCCAATTAAGGCAAGAAAAGAGTGAGATTTAGTCATTAGCTAGTCAATGAAGGCAAGATAAGCGCGAGACTTAGTAAGTATCCAGCCAATGAAGGCAACATTTGTCCAGGATATTGTCAATATCTAGCCAATGAGCGCATGCAATGAGCTTGATTTAGGCAATATCCGGCTAATGAAGGCAAGACACGAGCGAGATTTAGTCATTATCTAGCCAATGAAGGCAAGATATAAGCAAGACTGAGCCAACAACCGACCAATAAAGGTAAGTTATGACCAGGATGTTGTCAAATACTAGCCAATGAAGGCAAGGCATGAGCGAGATTTAGTCAATATCTAGCCAATGAAGGCAAGAGATGACCAGGATGTCGTCGATTCTAGCCAATGAAGGCAACTTCTGGAAACTGAATATCTCTTGCTGGTAATCGATTTCCTGCGTCATTTATGGTCTGAATCAGTCTTTGTGATGGAAAGCAAATTCTTTCTTGATGCCGAACATACCCTAAGAACCATAATACACTGCCTATATGTGCACAAGTTCCAAACGTTCGTGCACCTGACTGGCATGTACAATAATATCCTCCTATAGGAGTAAGTTCTTCATCGTCAGCCATACCATCGTCCATGTCAACATCACCGTTCGGACTATAAGCAATCCAGAGTTGATGCTTAGATGCGTTTCGAAATCGAGAAAAACTCTGATTCTTATAAATCCTGTCTGTGGTACTCGATTATCCCCTTCTAGCATCTCAATGTGGAATTCTTCGTCATTGTCTCTTTGAAGTTTGCCTTGCACGTAAGAAGGTGCAAGTTTAACTTTATAAACACCAACTGTGAGTTCTTTTAAGAATTCAAGCGTCAGGACTGGGAAATCTAATAATTGGCCCGCATCTAATTGAACCCATCGTTGGGCGTTCCTTGTCTTAAGGTTTTCTGCCTAAACCAGCGCTTGCACGACATTCGGTTCCTTAGATTTTTCAAGTAATTCATTGGCCATTTTGGCATCAGCTCCTTCCATGAAAATCAATGGATGGCATCTGTTAATTATAACTCCAGCTATCCGACAAAAATCGCGTAGGTTAGGAACGTGTTGTATCGGTACTACTTGCTGAAAGAATTTGAAAATTGATTTGATGTGTCCGTTTCTCGCTTCGACGATCCATCTAGACTTTGTCACTAGACCCAAACGCGCCAAAATATTAGTGGCATCTATCCCCTATCAACAATGACAATATCGTTTTCTTGGAACCACCTTCACATTCTGTCAGCGTCTACTGCGAAATCATGTTGTAATATAGCAGCATCATTATTACAGCTGTCAGAAAAGTACGGTCCTTGAATGTCGAGAATGTGAACATAATATGGCTGTCGCTGAGCCCTGAAGTTCCTGCTCTCATAATTAATTAGCGAAATCAATAACATGCCTGTCAATATAATCTTCTCTCACAATTGCGTCAAATCCGATGTTGTTAGGTACAAAACGTTGCATTAAGGATTGCTGACCGTGGCGATGGCTCCACTAACTGACTGTCTACTTGGATATTGGAACATGACCTTGATAAAAGCATCCGATAGACCTTGACGCAGTTTACATAAAAACATCAGCAAGTCTCTCTTTTCTACATAATCATAACCACCTTCATGGGGCACTCTATCACAAAAAGTGAATAATTCTCGAAACTGTTCTTTGGTTACAGGACAATGACATTCAAATTCAGTGTCAGACAGGCTATTTTCGTCAACAAGACTAGTCTGACTGAAAGCTACGTTACGAAGTCCTTGCAAAAATGCTTGCAGCAGTGGGCCTCTAATTACGTATGGCCTGTTAATTGAACGTCAGCCCTGTAAAAGTGGCTACAGAATTATACCTTCATCATTTAAATGATGCGGACATGATCTTACGTTTTACGGGATATAATTATTGCATAAAAAAACATTTACTTTGAATTCGACTTACAATCTTTGTGTATTATCAGCGTTAAGACATTCAGTCTTAAACATGTGGGATCCTCCTCCATAGCAGCGATTTCGATATAAATCGATCGATTGCAATTAGAGCATATCTTTGTCAGATGTGTAACTTCTAATGGCGGTCTTCGTAATCGTTCTCGTCTGTAACTAGCGATTTCCCTTTTGCCAGCATTCCCATCTCCATCGAATGGAGTCATGAGGCGAGGAGCAAATCGTCCATGACAAACGTAACACCGTAAGAGATTTCTAAATGCCATTGTTATTAAAGATTCTCAATTATAGGATGCAAGAACTTAATTAGGAATTGCTCTAGTATAAACACTCTGCTAACACTATACAAAAAAAAATTAGACTGACTATACAATGTAGCGGGTCTAATGTTTACTCATCCATGAAGTAACATGGTTAAAAGAGAAAATAAAACAGAATAACAAAATCACATATAGCAATCTGCCTCGCAGCATCATGAATTTGTACGCAGAAAGCAATCGCCAATTAAAAGAAACAAAATAGCAGCCAAAACAAGTGTACCAAACTGGCCCGCTGTAAGGGGAATATGAATTCAGAAACAAATCGCCCGTTCTTTGTGAACACAAAATGACTCGCACAAAAATGATATTAGAGTTTTCAAGTTATTGTTCTAATTATTATAAAGGTACTAATGAGGTTTAGAACACCCGCGCACTGCGCGCGCTAACACCCATTTTATATTATTTTGTTCTTTGTTTTCTTCTTCGAGGGGGCGGGGGGGATCAAGGATCAAGAAGGGCGTAAGTTACGTGGGATTCAAGAAGGGTGTGTCTTGAAAACATCCCATTTGCTGCGGAGTGCTTTGTGGAAAAATAAAAAAAGTTACGAAAAAAAATGATTTAACAAAACTTGTTTGCCCGAAGAAGAGCTTCAAATTTGTAATCAATTGTAAACTACGAAAAAAAGTCTCAAAGAGAAATTATAGATTTTGAAAAAATCTACAATACAAAATGTTTTTTAACCATTTTCCAATAGGATTCGTAATTTTGATTTTATTTATCGTAAGTAATATGCCAAAAATTGAAAATTCCAATATTACGACAAAAGACACGAGATACGTAAAAAATCTAAAAAAAAGACTTGTAGGATATTTTGCTTTAGCCATAAAAAATAATATGAAAACGAAAATCCTATTCTTAGAATAACAACGCCACATACAGAAAAATGTATGAAAAAAGAGTTTCAATTTTTTTTATTTATTTTAAGGTGGTGCAAAAAATCTGCATTTACCGATGTCTGACAAAAATCGAGCGCGCAACGCGAGTGTCACGATAAGAATGTGTATCTACATAGATAAGAATGTGTGAAAGCCTACAGAGCTTTGAGCAACTTAATCTTTACCTATACTTGATTAAGTAGAAAATTCAGAATATAAAGACGTATATAAATATTGCAATCTAAAAGAGGACATTTTGATAAGGTTTCATTCAAGCATTTTAAATGCCAAGAATAAGTATCCGAGCACGAAGCGCGAGGTTCAACAGACGTGCACCCTTGGCGCGCTCATACTTCCGGGCCGCGCGCAATGTGCATGTGCCCGCGATGCGGGCAGATTTTTTTAAGTAACAAAAGCCATTCATCTTATTTTAGCTTACCTCAAAGTTTCTTTTAGAACTGAATATTGAAATTTAGGAGCATGCTTTACTTTATGCCAGTAGAGAAATGCTGCTTTCTTATTTAAGATAAGTAAGTTCTTTGTTGAAGATAGTTTGCACACTTAAATTCAGTTACTTCCTTAATTCAAGTCAAATCTAGAATTAAATTAAATATAACTTAAAATATTTATTATAACGGTGTTGTGGTAATTCTTCTCACGCTCGTGAGACGTGGCCATCGGTGTGATTTACAGCCGTTCCACTGAGAGTCAGTGTCAATTTTATATGGCAGTTACCCTTATTGATACCCTCTCATATGGAAATTGTGATGGGGGTTTGAAATGGCCCGGATAGTTTTTTCTTTTTCTGATCGCGTACTGGTCGGGAAAAATAAGGAGGGTCAGACTAGTTCTGTAACGCCATTTTAGCCGGGCTCTATCTAGCATTTCTAGCGAGATTCTAACGAGAATACCATTTAACTGCCATCTTCAACTGGTCCTTATGTAATTGTCATTTTTATGTCATCAAATATATGTGAGAAACGAGTTTTCAACAAACAAAAAAAAAGTGAATTAAAATATCCTAATTCGAACCAATTTCCGATCAATAATTTTAGAGGTTATGTCAGAGTTACTATGAGAAATGATCATTTTTATTACTTTTCAATGGATTTCACTTACACAGTACAAATTTAATTGCTTTATATTTTTTCCGCATATTAAAACCAACTTTATGTTTGTTTGAAACAAATTAGTTACTGTGAAAGGTGAACAAATTAGTCATTAAATTTTTTATGGTTATATTCACACACCCTATTCTCTATACATAATTAAATAGAATTTTAAAAAACTAGTACTCAAACTTTTGTTAATAAATATTTAGGTAGTGTTTTTTTTCTTTAAAAACACGTGTTTATAAGTGTTACATACTCGGATGCTTCAGATGAATATAAATTTTAGTTTGCTGTTACGTGTTGTTGAGCATCCATTTGTCTGTTTACTAAAGCATAATTTAATGCATAAGAGCTTCTAAAGATGGCTCTGCATCATATATACTGCAGTGCCATCTTCAGAAAGTTGATCTGGTGTATGCTGACTAAGGCCTGGTCAGCGCCTGACTAGAATTTTTTTTTCTTCTATCTTAATCAGGAACTAACTAATGCCTAGCTCAAATACAGGATTAGGACGTAACCAGGCTCAAATAGTTTTTCTAGTCATGAGGAATGAAAAATCTAAGAATTTCCTTGAGGGGTCCTGATTAAAACTTACTAGTCCAGTTATTCTAGTGGGATTCTGAATACTGCCCTACTTAAAATGGGGACAAATGGGGCGTTTCGGGGGCACCCTTTATCTCCTTCTTACAATTTCGGGACTCACCAACCCATAAACAATCAGGGCCGTCTGAATTATTTCTCTTGGAGTTTCGTCTTAAAAATATTTTTTTTTGTGTATTTACTATTTTCTTTTTATAATGTCATAATGAACGTAAAAATATCTGTGCTCAAAAATAAAACTTTATAAACGTACTGATTTTTAAGTAAGTACGTACATATATCAGAGATACCATTGTAACACATTAGCGACCAAGAACTACAATTTTTTATCTTATGTTCAAGCCTCATTCTCATGACTGAAAAATACAAAATTTCCAAACGAAAACCATGTTTTCTTATAATTTTGGGTATGCTTTTCAAGAATTCTTTATCAGAATTGACTTTTGTCCAGTAGACAATCCAATATGGCTCTAAATTTGGAGAAAAGTACCAAGAAATCGGGAGTTTTTCATTATTATTTTTCTAGCCAAAAGAGTATTGGAACTCGAACCTAACAATGGCCAACGGCAGTCGGAATAGTTAAACTGCAAAAAAACTTTTGTCTCCAATCTTAAATAGACACACCCTTCGAAAAATGGAGGATCCAATATAGCGGATCCAATAGGGCGGACATGAAATGTTGGAAAATCTAAGATTTTCGCACAACTCTGTGCTCGAGGGTTTTGTGCGACGCTATCTAAGAATTTGACATCAAATTTTCGGAATTCAAAATGTGGAACCAGCATGGCGGACATGAAATTTTTGAATCTAGGATTGTTGCGCACAACTCTGTACTCTGGGGTTTTCCAGATCGCTGATTATGAATTTGACATCAAATTTTTGGAATTAAAAATATCGAAAACTCCCCAGTACAGAGTTGTGCGACAATCGTAGATTTTCCAAAATTTCATGTCCACTCTATTGGATCCGCCATATTGGACCCTGCATTGTCCGAAGGGTATGCCTATTTGAGATCGGTGACACCAGTTTTTGTTTGCGGTTCAACTATTCCGATTACCATTCATGATAGTTAGATTCAAATCCGAATACTCTTTGGGCTCAAAAAAAAATTATGAAGAAAAATTGCGATTATTTGGTGCTTTTCTCCAAATTTAACGCCATATTGGATTTTCTAGTGGACAAAAGTCAATTCTGACAAAGGATTTTTGAAGAGCATACCCAAAATTACAAGAAAACATGGTTTTCGTTTAAAAATTATGTCTTTTTCAGTCGTGAGAATGAGGCTTAAACATAAGTTAAAAATTGTACTTCTCGGTAGTTAATCAAAGAAAAAAGTTCTAAGTATTTCCCGTGTCTCTGTTCCGCTCAGCAACATATTCCGTTCGAACCAATAAAAAACAAACTAAAAATTCTTCTTGAATGCTAATAGGCCTACATGGAGATCTTTACATGGCAACTTTGTGAAGCTCTTCACCTAGGGTGCTTGCTAGAGACATTGATAAGCGACCTGGGTCGGAGCAGTAGTGTGAAACGAACGTGTTATTTAAATAATCGATATTCGATTCTCACTTCTCTTATATGAACTCCATAATCTCCGACATTATGAAGAGGCTAGAACCAACTTCTATTCAATCAAGAACCGAGACTAGTATCAAATCCAACTCCTAACCAAAATATCTTAGACATATTGGGCTGCAAACACCTTAAGTCTCAGACAAAAATGTGCTTCCTTATTTTTTATTAATAATTAAATAATTAATTAAACAGTTTATAAAATAGAAGCCTGAGTGAAAAATGAGCTTCCTCATTTTTTTACAATGAACAGTGATTATTTCATTACAAAAATGCGTCTGGGAACGATGATTGCAGGCTATTAAAAAATCGAACTGTCAACAAAAATAATTACGATATAACTATCTTGAGCCTGATCTGATCTGATCATGATGATATATGCGTGGGTATGCTCGTGTAGTTTATTAAAAAATCCAGCTCGAATAATAATACTTTCGTCATATTAAGCTGTAAACATCTTAATCTTGAGACCAAAAAGAGGTTTCTCATTTTTTTATATTATAAAATAGTGAAATAAATGATTAGATAGTTGATGAAATAGAATACGTTAGGTTAAAGCAGAAAAAATTACCATAAAGGATTGAACAAAGCTTTCAAGAACGTACATAATTTACAATTTTTGAGTCAAGCAAAAAGATTTTATTTATGTCAAAATTGAAATTTTCGCATGGCTTGAAACGAAAACACATGCGGTTAGATATAAATTCTCGCCCCTCTCGACTGAAGTGCAACTTTACCACATATCTCACTATTTCATGACAATTTTATACGTTATGAATTTTAACAAACTTTTTGTTAGGAAAGGCAGTTCTGAAGGTAATTGAAATTTGTGTGGCGTTTTTGTGAAATATTTTTAATAAAAGCATACTTCAATCTAGCATCCAATTCTGACCATTGTTTTGCTCGCAGTTATGTAAGATGTGAACATTGTCCAGCAAATTCTACAGGGATTCACCATATGTCCGTAAGATTGCATGTTAATTTTTATAGTTTATTCTCGTGAAACAAGCTCTGAAGCTTCACAAAATTTGGACGGCTTATTTGTATTGCTACGGGTAATAACTCTTGACTCACAAAGTTTGGCCACATCTGATCCTTTCTATTATGAGGTCAAGGATCCTTCGGTACACTTTACGGCAAAGATGTCACCGTCTGATAAAGAATTCAGTACCTTCTGTTTGGACACTGAGCCACACTTTGATAGTATGCTTGCCTTGGTGGATATTTCCTAATAGTCTTCACTTGTGGCACGACAGTGCGATCGATTTGTACTCTGTTGGTGTCTGGGCTGTTGACCCTCTATTTCCTCCCCAATAGTCCCTTCCCATTCGGATATTCTCCCTCACCCCTTCACTCTCTAACCCTCCCTTTCTCTATTTACAGTATATATCATCTCTTCTTGGATTATAGTAATGCTAGTTCCAAGTTTCTTCCGTTTGTATTCAAGACTCAGATTCGACCCCGGATCCGTGAAGACGACGCCAGTAGCCATTTCCGCTTCTCGTTGCCACCACCCGGCCTTCGCAATTAATTGCGACGGCTCTGTCCTAATTGATAACATAACGTCTCAGCAGCATGAACCTTTATGCCGTAAGTTTAACAGAGAGGAAGGAGAGTAGAAATTGGATCCCTCACGAGAATCGTGAGACATTTATGGATTATTATTTGTATTAATTTAGTGTAAGAATGAAATGCAATAATATAAAAAGGGGTTTGCGAATTTATTGAAGAGAGATGCCACTCAATTTGAAAAGAGGTATATATTTAAAAGAAAAATAATTTTTAGCATATTTGCTGGATGTGATTAATTATTTTGATGATAGAATAAGTATATGCAAAGAGTCCTGCAGAAAAAAGAAAATATAAATTTTAGAAAATAATTCCCAGGAAAAACGTTATATACACTGTGAAGAGAAAAGCTGTTATTATTATTATTACACCATTAAGCCGTTTCCTTTTCGGGGTAGGCGTGACTCACTCGGTAGGGAGGGGAGTAGTG
>JAAAKG020136655.1:0-13132 GCA_010014905.2 Druon quercuslanigerum
GGCGGGTGCGCGGGGGGGGGGGTCGGGGGGGGTGGGAGGGGGAGAGAAAAATGGGAGAGACGGGCGAAGGCGGGGGGGGGAGAGGGGGGGGGGGGGGGGGGGGCGTGGGGGTGAAGAATGTGACAATTTTTCGAAATGCTTAAAAAATGAAAATTATAGATTTTATTTTACTCTATTGTCCCTATTTCCCTTTATAGCTGTTTTTAAATAATTCTTTTTTTTCCCTTTCTTCAACTAGGTTCCCCTTTTTCTCGTATTTCTATCTTTTTCTATTTTTTCGTTTAAATTTAATTTTTTTTTCAATAGAAAAATTTACTGTTATATTTTTGGTTCAGAATCAACCATTGTTTATTTCGTTAAATCATTAACAATTAGTTTTTTTTTAGTGATAATTAGTTTTCCTTATTTAAAATTCAACTCATATATTTTTGGCTAAAACTTAATTTTTTTTTTAGTTTGCAATTCACCTGATTGGTTATTATTTTATTGTTTAAATATTAAACTAACTTCTTTATAGTTGTTTTTTTTGTAAGAATTAATTTTTTTAACTGTAAATTTAACTATTCAATATTTTCTTGAAAATTAGGACTAGGTATATCTTTTTTTGTTCAAAATTCAAAATAACTTCTTGATAGTTTAACTTCTTTGCTGAACACCTATATGATTGGTTGAATATTTAACTATTTTCTTAAAAATTTGTTCGCTTTAGACTAAGAATAAGTTTTCTTAACTGAAGATTTGATCTATTTTTGACTGAAAATTGATGGTTTTAAGTTGAAAATTCAACTATTCAATTGTATGTTAAGAAGTCATCTTTCCCTCAAAAATCCAACTAGATGGTGAAAAGTTGAACAACTGTGTTAAAAAATAATTTTTCTGGTAAAATATTAACTGATTTGTTAAAAAATTAATTTTTTGGTTGAAAATAAATTTTTAAACCTATAAATCTAACTAATTCTTTTTTAGCAAAACATGTATCATTTCAATTTGGAAATTAAACAATTCAATTTTTCATTTAGGATTTGTCTTTTTTTAGTTGAAAATTTAATTCTTTATTGCCATATTAAAATTTTTGGTTAGAATTTATTCCAATCAGTTAAAAATTACGCTATTTAGTTTAGAAATTTGTTTTTTTGTCTAAAATTCTATTTTTTTTTTTTAGAAAATTATTCTTTCTTATAGAAAAATAAACTGCTTGCCTTAAAGTTAAAACACATTGTAAAAACCTTATTTTGTTGCTTGAAGATTTATTTATTATTTATTATTGATAAAAACTTGATCATTTTTAATTTGTTTATGTCGCTTAAGGAAATAATCTTGCCTGCATAAAAATTCCTCTCTCTTTGTTAGAAATTTAATCTGTTTTAGAAAATATTTTCAGTGCTTGCTTAAAAACAAATTGGTTTAGGATTTTTTTAACTAGTTTGCAAAATATTCCTCTTCCTTGTTTAAATTTAAATGTTTTTTAGTAAAAATTAAAATTTTTGTGGTTAAAATATGAACTATTATGTTTTTCGTTAAAACTAAATTTTGGTTTGTTAAATTTGGCTGTTTTTTCATTCAAAATTAAAATATCTTTCGTTGTTGAAATATAATAATATCACTATTTTTATTTACAATCTTTCTTGATTCAAAAATTAACTAGTAGATTAAAAATTGAACTTCTTTTCAGAAATTAATTCTGTAGTTTAAGGATTATCGTTATTATTTTGTTTTCAATTGAAGTATTTTTTGAGACATTTGTCTTCTTTAATACCAAATTCGTCCTTTTGGGTTGAAAATTAGACTCTCTTTTACAAAATTCATCTTTTTGACTTAGAAACTCAACTATATGGTTAAAAATAAATTTTGAGTACAAATCGTAAATATTCAAAAATTTCTAATTGCAAAATTAAAAACTCTAATCTTTTCAAAATTAACAATCGATTTTTAAATCGAAATTTTTGAAATTGAAGTAAAAAGAATGGAAAAAATCAAAATTACAGTATCTCTTCATTGTAAAATTGAAAACTAGCATGATTGTTAATAAACTGTAATTTGTCAAAATTAAAACCTTCATAATTATAAAAAAAAATTTAAAAATAGAAAAAAATAAAAATAAAAAGTCTCCAATTTTGATAATTTTGAACGTCAAAACATAAGAACAGAACTTTATTTGTAAAGCTCACAATTCGCACAATTTTTCATTGTAAATTTTGAAAATTAAAAACTCTTTAATTCTAAAGATTTATACAATACTAATTAAAGAAGAAATTCAGAAATAAAGTAAAGAAATTTTGAATGTAATTGATCGAAATTGCAGAATTATAAATTGTGAAACTCAAAAATTGCATGATTTGTGACAGCAACATTTAAAACTAAAACGTCTTTCAATTTCAAAAATTAAAATTGTAAAGTGTTACAACTTTTAAGAGTAACAGTAAAAAAATTTTGAATTTTTAAAATTTAATACAGCTTGGATATTCCAAGTCTGCCGAGGGCCCCACCTCTACCGCGAGTCGCACGGTGATTTTGTCAAGCGTCTTTCATTGGTTGCCCCTGACTTCTAGCGATGCGCGCGCCGCGCCGTAAGCATGTGTGCGTCCTTGCAACCATAGGCGCGGGCAATACCGTACAGAAAGAGTGATGGGAATTGAACGTGTTTCTCCACTTGAAATAATCGAGTGGCAGAGACTTGGAACAAGTGAAACTTGGAAGAAGTGAACTTTTCTGTCAAGTTGACGTCTCCTGACAGTAAACTCTGACAGAAAATTCTATACATTTAATAAAAAGTACAATCCTTAAATTTCTAAGATACTGAAAATTCTCTGAACTTTGCAGAAAATTTGGTAATCTTTATAGAATAGCAACACGATCAAATGAGTTCAAATATTATTATAATTAATTTTGCCATCAATCACATTATGAATTAATTCCAATCTAATTATCAATGATCAAACCGTGGAGCAAATTATCTAAAATACGAATGAACTCGATATATTATTACTTCCGGTATAAAAAATTAAAAGAAAAAATACATAGTTAATGGGATTCGTAGTAGAGAATTTGGGATAAATAGGGGCGAACAATTTGCGAGGTTATACAATTTTGCATTATCAGAGGGAAATTCTACAATAGAATGAAGCAATTACGCAAAACACGTTATCTGATTCTCTTCCATTACATTGTGAATTTCTGCTCGACGTTCATACATTGATTCACGATCCCCCCCCCCCCCCCTCCCAACCCCAATTTGCAGACTATTTAGCAATACGGCCTATCCCGCACTGTCCCTTTTATTCCTGGCTGACCGATGATTTCCGCAAGATAAAATAAACAATAGCTAATCGGACGATGCCACTATTTGCAGGTATATTCTATCAACAAGGCTGCAAGACCTAAAAGGTCCAAGTCCGTTCAACTGCATCGTTAGTTACATGCCATTCAGGTTGCCATACAGATAAACGAGTTAGCCAAGTCCTCTTCCCTTTAAAGCAACAAACAGAATTCGGGCAGTGCCCATTTCATCGCCGTCTACCTGGTCGAGTTACCCTCTCCACTCAGCTTCCTCTTACGTCCTACCAGTGAGCCAGAGCGCTCTGCCAAGCCTTGCCAGCGGGGGGTCTTTTGTTCTAATGAGGAATAAGATATCAAACTTAAAACCTTTTAAATTTAGAACTCATCAAATTCCAATGATATGTCGCTTGCGATCAAAAGATGAAACTTTCACAAAGCTTTATAAACATAATTTATATTTATGTCAATTTATTTATAATATCTTCGTTTATTATTTAGTTAAATATTAATTCAACAGTTGAATTAACGGACGATTTTTCTACAAATCAACTGTTGCATTTTTAACTGTACTACGGAAAATTCCAAGATGCGACATATCGTTGGAATGGCTGAAGGGTGTAGAATCCATATATAATATTTTTAATTAGTTGAGTGCAAAATTTAAGTTTCGTATTTTATTCCTCATTAGGACAAAAGCCCCTTCCGCTGGCAAAGCTTGACAGAGCGCTCTGGCTCACTGAGCGACTTAAGGGGGAAGCCGAGTGGAGAGGGTAACTCGACCAGGTAGACGGCGATGAAATGGGATCTCCCCAGAATTCATTAGGGTTTTTAAAAGCGCTCGAGGGTCTTTCTTTTTAAAATAGGGAGAAACATTTCTCTGCTCTTGTAAATTGTTTTAGTGAGTTTAGTTACATATTTTAGGAATGAGAGATTTCTTTAAGAGATTTTTATGCTTTAAGAGCATTTTAAAATATCTCAAAATATTTGAGAGAATTTGGAAGGTTTGAAGGGATTTACACAAATTTCGAGATGTTAGTGTCATCTGATTTCAGATGATTTTAGATCATTTTAAGTTTTCAAAATTTATTTTAAAATGCCTAAGGTATTATAGTTTCATTATAATTCACGAGATTTCAAAGTAGGGGTGTTTAGGAAATTCAAAAAAAAATTCAGAATAAAATTAAAATTTTATAGTGCATTCTGAAATATATTATAGATTTTAAATTTCAAGAATATAGCGGATTTTAAAATATTTTGACAATTTAATAAGATTTGAAAGACTTTTATACGATTGTAGAAAACTTCAAATAATTTTCAGAAAATTTGAGCGAGAAAATGAAATTCTAAGACATCTAAAAATTTAAAGTATTCTGCGAATCTCATGGGATCTTCTGAGTTCTTACAGGATTTCCAAGACTTAAATATTTTGAAAAATATAAAAGATTCAAAATTTGTTGGATAATTAAGAGGATTTTATAAGATTTCAAGAAATTTAATAAGGTTTTGAAGAATTTTTTATGATTATAGAAACAACATTTTTATTAATAAAAAGCCCTGGAATAATAATTAATTAATAAAAAGTTTACGGAATTTAACGGTTTATTTAGGATTGTTTGTATTTGAAAGAAGAAGAGTTGAATTTAAACAAAAAAGGCAAATTTTAAAAAAATAATTTAATCTTTAACAAAAAAAGATTTTTTGTTCAATCATGCAGTGTAATTGTGCACAATAAAAAAAGAAGTGTCATCTAGAGAGATTTTAATTTATAGCTTAAAATACTTTATTTTCAGGAAAAAAAAAACTTTCAAGATAAGACACAAATTTTCAATCAAATAGCTAAATTTTCGACTGATAATTTAACATTTCAACCGAAAATCGAATAGTCGAATTTTTTGTAAAGAAATAAAAACTAGAATAATCTTCTACGAAATAGGTAATTTTTCAAGCAACTACCAAAAAATATTTGTTTTGAACAAAAGAGTGGCATTGTTAAATAATAATATTTTTTCAGTCGAATGGAATTAAAAAGAGGAAATTTTATACAAGATATTTCAATCATTAACCAAAAAAGATTTTTATTAACCAAACAGTGGTATTTTAACAAAAAAAATGCCAGTGGACTTTTAAACTAAAAAGAATTAACCTTCAACGAAAAAAAAATTTGGATTTTTTATTTGTTTCTTTCTATTCAGTTCGTATTCAAGTAAAATAATTAGAAAAAGGCGGAAAGAGGAGAACAGATGAAAGACGAAAAAAATTCATATTTTTTGGTTAAACATTCAAGTAGTAGGTCAAAATTTAAATTAAATTGTTAGAAACTTCATTTTTGGTTAAAGATTCATTTTTTTTAATTCATCTTTTCAGTTAAAAATTAATTCATTTGTTGTAAATTCATTTATTATTGAAAATATATTTTTTATTGAAAATTCAACTATATGGTAAAAATTTTAGTTATTTTGTTTATAATGCATTATTTTAATTTGAAATTTTAAAAATATAAGTTATTTTAAATTGAATTTAATATCCTACCCATATTAACTTTATTTAAAAGAAGTTATTTCCCTATATTTGTAAAAAATCTCCTTATTTTCACTACTTTTAGAATATTAAATAAATAAATAGAATAAAAATTTGAATAAATATTAAAGTTTATCTTTCATGCTAAATAATTATTTTTAATTTTAGTCTCTGAGACTAAATACTTGTTATTAACAATTAATTTTTTTAAAACTAATTTAAAAAATGTTCCAGGTCAGAACAAATCTCACGATATGTCATATGGAGGGGGGGGGGGATATTTTAGAAAAGTACCTTAAATAATTTTTAGTTGATACCATAGCACAAAAAATTATTATTCAAAAGATGGAATAAAATGAAACATGCAGTCGCTTTTTTTTGTTTTTGATTCGCGCAATTTTTGATTGTTTATTTTGATTCCAAAATACCTACCCTTTTTTATCTTTTCTTTTCCAAAACAACAAGAGTAAGAAAGCATTTCCTTGCATGGAAGTCTGCCGGGATCGTTTTTTTTTTTTTTTTTTTTTTTTTTGAAACTATAGCTTTGTAAACATCGTATTATATCGCGGTTGGGTCAAGTTTGCACAATTTATGATATACATGCAAGGTAAATTGCCATAGTTTCCAGGGGACGGTTCTACCGGATCCAGCGGCGGCACTCGGCAGCTGGAACCGCTCACCGTCACAGTATTCTAGCTTCTGCGGTTTATACTTTTTGCATACCAATAGGTTGTCACACGCGAAGATTTATAAGATGGTCAGTACGTTATTCACGCTTGCCATTCACATTAGTTGAAAATCGACGTGGTTGTGAGATTATAAAGAAGAATGTATCCTGCGCTTTCAATTATTTATATTTTAACCTCATGCGGCTTTAAAGGGAGTTGATGTCCGCTAAACTTATTATTATTATTTGCTCTTTTAATTATAACACACAGAGTAGGAACGGCATCGATATTCGCTTCGCAGTTGGAAAATTTGACGTGGCGAGCGCGATCCAATGGCGTGAAGCCCCCTTCTACCCGATCCTCTTAATCACGGGGAGCGCGAACCAATCCGCGTGACTCTACGATGGCCTCCACTCCCTCGTGTTGTGAGTTGTGCGCTGCGCCACACAGTCGGAAAAAAATGACTTCTTGGTTTAAAATAACGCACAGCTCACAAATATTGACCGATTTAGACAAACAAAATTTTTTAATCTAACTATATTTCTAAAACAACAACTTTTATAAATGAATTATTTTTTGAAAGAATGTTCGTTATGATTTCCTATAATTTTACGTTTTCTTAAAATTATATTGCAAAAAATTTGTATCAAAACAATATAATGAAGAAGTTTCTTTTTGAGATTTTTATTTTTAATTCTACAAAACCAGTTTAATAAATAACGGAATTAATCAGCCATTTTTCGACAGAAAAAATTGGTTTTCTTTCGATGTCATTTTTCTCAATTATGAACTTTATGATAATTTTAGAAAAAATCATAATTTGTTGAGTAACCTTATAATTTTTGTAAACAAATTTACTAAACTAATGCATTATTCGGGTACTGGTCGGCAGAAAAATTAATTTTTTTTAAGACAGTTGGGAATTTCATAACAATTTCAGCAACATGCATGATAATTCATGATAATTTCAGAAAAAAATCATCATTTATTGAACAATTTTATGATTTTTTAAAATAATTTTAATAAAGGAATTTATTATTGGGGCATCTGTCAAAGGAAAATCTTTTTTTCGATGTCACACTTTTTAATTTGGACCTTCATAGCGAATTCAGCAACATTCAATTCTTTCAGTTTAAGTTTCTCATTACTTTCATTCTTTAATTGAAGCTGCAGCTTCAGGATAATGAATTTGTTTAAAAAAAAATTAATTCAACAAATTATGAATTTTGCTGAAATTAACATGAATTTCCCCATCAAAAAAACTAACATCGAAAAGAAAGAATTTTTCCTTCGAGAGATGCCTCAATAGTGCTTTCTTTTATTAAAATTGTTTAAAAATTTCTTAAAATTGATTAACGAATTATAATGTTTTTCTGAAATCATCATCAAGTTCCTTATTAAAAAAGTTGTCATCGAAAAAAAATAATTTTTCTTTCAACAAATGATTTATCTATAAATTTTTTTCCTAAATTTGTTTAAAAGCATTATAAATTTATCATCTATTTCTGAATCTTACATAAATTATCATGAAGTTCCCGACTGAAATGACTGGCTTTAAAAAAAACTAATTTTTTGGCCTACAAATGCCCAAATAATGAATTTTTTCATTAAATTTGTTTTAAAAAATTATAAGATTTAACCAAAAATTATAAAATTATCTATATTAGCATAAAGTTCTTAATTTGAAAAATGAGATAGAAAAAACAAACTATTTTTCGGTCAAAAAATCCCTGATTAAAGCATTTGTTTATTAAATTCGTTTATGTTATTAACAATAATAATCTCAAGAAAAAATGTCTTCATCATTATATTGTATTTATTTAAATTTCTTGCAATACAAATTTACAAATCGCAAAATTATAGAAAAGGTGGAAAGCATTCTTTCAACAAATAAATTGTTTAAAAAATTTTTTATTATATAATTTTGGAAATGTTAAGTAATGTTGCTATATAAAACTTAGACGATTTTTACAATTAATATTTTATTCTCGAGCACCGCGAACGTGAAATAGAAAAAATGACAATTTTTTTCATGTTTGTTCATTTATAAAAAAAATTGAAAGCCTAATTAAAAAATCAGACTCAAAAACACTCTAAGACATCTTATCAGCAATTTTAAATTTTTAATGAAAACAAGAAAAGTTATATACGTTTGAAAATTTTGAAAATGTTCAGAAAAGTAGAAAAAAATATTTTTGTAATGGATTAGAAAATTTTATTTAAAATTCCTGGCTAGATAGTTAAATATATTTAGAAACTATCTCTCTTAAAATTTTCGATTAGACAAGAATTCAAGAAGCTAGAGCGGCAGAAGGACTTGCAAATTATTTGAATAACATTTTTAAATTCGATAAAAAATTAAAAAGTCATGTGCTTTTAAAAATTTGCAAAAAAAGGAAAAAAAATTTTAATTGGTCAGGGCGCGCTAAAACTTGGCGCGAAACGCCGCGCGCAATGAGGTCAATCGGTCAATATTTGTGGGCCATACTTTATGTTAAACCAAAAAAGTTATTTTTTTTCACTGTGTGGCGGCGGCGTGCAATTCACAACACGGGCGAGTGGGGGTCCTTCGTAAAGTCACGCGGATTGGTTCGCGCTCCCCGTGATTAAGAGGATCGCTAAGCAGGGGGCTTCACGCTATTGGATCGCGCTCGCCACGTAAAGTTTTGCAATTGCGAAACAAACATCGAAGCCGTCCCTACTACTTTCCGCATTATAAGGTCAATTAAGGTCCAACTTTAATAAGAAAAATTTGAGAAGCAATCGCTTGCAATGAGCAATAATCTATTTATAAAATTCTAATAAGAAATTAAAATGATCACAATATTACCACAATTTTTTTTAATTCACAGCTACTATCTGGTATAATGTAAACTTATTAGCGTCCTGAAAATTAAATTTCAAGAACATCTTTTGTATTGGGAATGTCCTACTTTGTCTGCTTTGAGCAACCAAAAGAAAAAGTGCTCTGAATCAATTGAAAGACTTTGCACAATCCTAAATTCGTTGAATTCCTCGACTCAAGTGGAGAATCTATTTATTGAAGTGGAACTGAACTGGAGTGGACTACTTTGTTTGTATGCCATGCCAGTTCTACTTGCTTTGTACGCTGACATGCACATCTTCGGAAACACCCGGACGCTGTGTGCTGCAGATACTGCAGGTCTTTGATGTTTCGCTTGGATTATCGATGGCGAAACCCATTGTGAATTGTCCAAGTAACAAATACATTTCGTACAAGATGAATCATTTCCGTATAATACGATTTCTCCAATCTATCAGCTCCTGGTCAATACGAGAAGGCTTTACTCTAAAAGTAGACGATATTAAATTTAAAAAAAAGTGAAATCAAGAAGAATAGCGCAAGGCAAAGATCAATGGAACTCTAGCCAAAAGGTCTTAAGACCTTCTGATTCTTTTTTTCATTACTCTGATATCTCGCGATCATTTTGAGACTAATATGAAAAGTCGTGTTGAAAAAAAAATGCAATTCCTCATTTATTGTTGGCTATTAATTGTTATTTATAGTTTTGTGGTAATAAGAGTAAAGTTGTGAATGATGGCAGAAGCTCTTTATTTTCACATTTTGAATAATCCTTTTCATGCTAAAAATCCTGTGATAAACGAATAATTTCAATATGTTTAAAAAATTCCGAAAAGTTACAAAATTCTTTTTTCTTCAAATTTTTACTGTCTGATGCAAACTAACTATTAAATATGTTTCATAAAACTTAAAGAGCATAAAATTTCTTGCCCTTCCTTTATCATGTGTTCTAGTAATTTTTTGTGGTCAACTAATTTTTTTAACTGTAGCCTCTTTAAACAAAAAAAAATGACTTTGAAAAAATCAGTTTTTCTTATTTTTTTCAAATGCGGAGATTATTAACATGTAAAAAACAAGCTATATGATAATAAAATTCAAATTATTTATGCCTTATTGGAACGAAATTAATATATGCTAATTTTTTCCATAAGTCTTTTGATTTCCAAAATAAGAGGCTAGAATATTTCAATATGTTGTCAAAAATTAAAAATTATTTTTCATCCTTTCGGCCTATCAATATTTTTCAATTAATTTGGTTTTTTATAAAAATATCAACTATTTCGTAAATTAAACATTTTTTAATTATTAATTCATAATTTCGTGACGAAAAAGCAACTAGTTAATAGCAAATTTGTCTTCTTGGCTTAAAAATTTAACAATTTACATGCATTTTTTTTCTTCTTTGACTGAAAACCTTCTTTTGGTTGGAAAAATAAACTAATTTATTGAAAATTTGTTTTGTTTTTATTTTAAAATCTACCTTATTATTAGAAATTATTTTGTTATTTGTAATGCAAATGTTGAATTGTAAATTATTCTATTATTGTTGCGATTCCAAAATTTTAATTTTAAAATTTAACAATTAAGTTAAAACTTTTTTCTTTCTTCATTGCAAATTTTTTTGGTTATAAACTCATCTACTTAGTAAAAAAATAATATTTGATGTTATTTATTTGAATATTTATATAACACCAGTAGACTACGTAAAGGTTGAACTATGTTAAAAATTTTTTTTTCTTACTGATTCAAAATTTTAGTCGAAAATTTATCTTTTTGAAATGAGATTCGTCTTTTAGATGTAAAAATAGTCTTTTTTGTATAAGATTCATGTACATGTTGAATATTAAACTATTTAGTTGAAAATGAACTTTACGTTAATAATTTATAATTTCGGTTTGGAATGCAACCCTAATATTGAAAATTCATATTTTTTGATGATTCAAACTGTTGTTGATTCAAAATTATATTATTTTCTGGTTGAGATGTAAAATATTATATTTTCATTAGTAATTTTTTTTGTTAAAAATTTACATACTTGACTGAAACTTGAACTCCTTTATTTTAAAATTCAGTTTTTGTTTCTTGAAGATTTATAGGGCTCTAAAGCCCTGTCCTCACTTACAGTCAAAATGTAAAATAAATAAAATTGCACCACTTGATAAAAGTTTTAAAGGCATCAATTATTTTGAACCATTTTCCAAAATTTCAGCCCAATATTCTTAATTTATAAATTTTAAAGCCACCGAATATAAACTATATAGTTGTTCACGTGCCAGACTGTCAGATGCCCTTAAGGTTTAAATATTTGTAGGAAATTTGACTTTTAACTTGAAAATTCAAAAATTTATTTGAAAGTTTTTTTCGTTAATTCAAAATTATATTATTTTCTGGTTGAGATGTCAAATATTATATTTTTCCTTAGTACCTTTTTTGGTTTAAGATTCAAATACTTGACAGAAACTTGAACTCTTCTATTTAAAATTTAGATTTTGTTTCTTGAAATTTATAGGGCTCTAAAGCCCTGTTCTCACTTACAGTCAAAACTTAAAATGAATAAAATTGCAATATTTGAAACAAATTTTAATGGCATCAAATATTTTGAACTATTTCCCAAAATTTGAGCCCAATATTCTTAATTTATACATTATAAAGCCACTTAATATAAACTATATAATAGTTCACGTGCCAGACTGTCAGATGCCCTTAAGGTTTAACTTTTTTTGTAGAAAATTCGTCTTTTAACTTTAAAATTCAAAAATTTATTTGAAAGATTTTTTCGATTTGGACTCAGAAATCTCTTTTAGATAATTATTATTTATCCCATTGTTTGAGAATTCACTTTTGTGGAAGAAATCGATTAATTTGGAAATACAATATTTTTTGTTACAATGTTAGGAATTCAAAGCGTTTAAATTTAAAATTAATATACTTAACATACAACAATATAGTTTATGATTCTAAAAAAGGAATCGAAATTTTGTAAAAAAAAAAGGGAGCGAATTTGAAATTTGGATCAAAACCCTCAACTAGAGGATTTTTTAATTCTGGGTGGAAAAATTGGAAAAGGGGATAGACTGTGATCCCTGATATATAAATTTCTTACAAAACTTGTAAGTAAATTGAGAAAACTTTCTGATATTGGAAAAATCACTAATTGGTTTCACTTCCATTGAACCTTTCTACAATTTCAACCAACAGGATATTGTTCTTTTTCTCAATTATTGCCTTTCGAACGGAAGGGAAAAATGAAACTGATGGTCTAATTGGGGAAAAATTTTATAGAAAAGTCCTCAATCCTCCTGGAACGCCCCTCTGGCATTCAGTTTTCCAATTACTTCACTCCATGACTAGTTAGACTAAAGCGGGACCACAGTATGGTTAGGAATAATTTATCGGGCGAGACAGCTCGCTCTCACTGGAAAAGCCTTACGGCGCTAGAAGAATGCGCGCTCTTATTCATCCGCAGATTTACTTTTCCTTCTCTGTCTTCCTCATTTCGCTAAACCCCACAAATGCGATAAAAAAGGCGCAAAGCGACAAAGAAACTTACATCCATAATTTTACCGCTCTACTAGAGCGTTCGCTCTTTTTATTACCAGAGATGTCTTCTTTTCCGGGCAAAAACAAAACAAACGATTGTCCTTGCAATTTGAAATTTGACAAGGATTTTGTGCATTCGACGATTCATATTAAATTTCTGCAATTAAACTCGACTGTCGACAAAACCGGCTGAAATCTAAAGGCGCTTTTCTGCAGATTTCCTCTCCCCTGGCCAAACGTCTAGGCAAATGCATAGTAGGTCCTATCTTGGACTGACCCCCGCCCCCCCGCCCGCTCCCGCAGACCC
>JAAAKG020136657.1:0-13132 GCA_010014905.2 Druon quercuslanigerum
TCACGAAATTTCGTGATAAATAGCCCAGATAGTTGAATTGGCTAACAATCACGAAATTTCGTGATAAATAGCCCAGACCGTTGAATTAGCTAATAATCACGACTTTTCGTGATTAATAGAAACGGCCATTATTTAAAGCCTATTCCCGTCTTGAATCAGATCTGCATTTGGAGTGAAAATTTAGCTAATTCCAATAACTTTTGTGTAAAACTTTTTTTTGATTGTAACCCCCGCACATTCAAAACTGTGTACACCAAAACTATTAAAATTGGCCAATTTTTAACTGCTAATACATATTTTATTAAAAATTATTTATAGGCCGTAATCATCTGAAAAGATGTAATTCTAATCTTTATAGAGTAAAATGAGGCAATTCAATTTTGAGGTTGGGTCCTGGTTGCAACGCCCTTAAGAAACACATGTAAATCATACAAAATTTAATTAATTAAAAAATTCTTGTTGAAACTTTCGTACTTCATTCACTTTATTTTGAATAGAATGTTAACTTTAATTATTGTATATGTAGATAATAGCATACCAGAACATTATGCGCGCTACGCACGAACTAATTGCCCTTTCCTCAGGCAAAAGCGCGGCTCATTTTTCAACATTTTTTAATAGATTTTACAAGAAATCTTATACGATTTAAGAATGTTGTATGTGATTTACAAAAGTTTCTTTATTGTAGCAAGGAAATTCGAGTAAATTTGTTTGAAATAATTTTCAAACTTTTAATATTTTTTTAACATTTAAAAAACAAAAAGTAAATTTTCAACTTATTTCTAGATTTAATTTCAACTATTTGAATTTGATTTTAATTTTCTATAAGATTCCATTTGCCACGTTCTCTGGAAAATTTTATCACATAAATGTATTAAATATTTTATTCTTATATTACAATTTTATTTTTGAAGTTGAAGAGTAAGAAAAATGTAATATTTATGTGCATTATGAAACTGAGAAAAATTCAAGATCTATAATATATTATTTTATTTATTCATGATAGACGCATACAGCAGTATTTCAATTCGTATTTGACATACGTACAATTAACTTTATTGTTAAGTAAACGTCAAATCGTTATTTTTACAATCAATACAAAATAATAATTTTGAACGCCTAAACTTACCACAAACCTTTATAGGTTAAACCTTTAAAGAAAGACAAAGAAATCTAGAATTTACAGGGTATTTAATTCAGTTCTTGCTTGAATTCTTCTGTCGATTTTACGTTGATCCCAGGACTTTTCTCCTACTTCTTTGTCAAAAATGATTTTTTTGCTAAGTGATTAATCATTTTATTTCAGAAATCTGATCATTCCATGTTTGGTAGAACGTTTATGTTGTTCAGTTGAAAATTCAACTATTTGTTTAAAATTTTGTGTATTTTGTTTAAACTTTGCCGTTTGTGGGTTAACTTCCATTTGTTGTCCAAAATTTATCTTTTTTTATAGACATTTAATCTTCTTGGTTTAAAATTGGTCTATTTTGTTGTGGACATAATTCATCTTGGGTTGAAAATTTAACTATTTAGTTAAAAATTAGTTTTTTTTCAAATTCAAGTATTTTGTTGAAAATTCTTTTTTTGAAAAAAAGTTTTTTTAATGAAAATGTTACTAATCAATTTTTGCTACCAAAAATTATCTTTCAGTTTTAAGTTATCTTATTTTGTTGAAAACTCATCTTTTTTAGGTAGAAAATCGAATATTTCTGGTGGAAGTGCATATTTTCGGGTCTTTTTGTCTTGAAACTCCAGGATTTGGATAAAAAAAATTACTCTCTTTTGTTTAAGGATTCAAATAATTTGTTGAAAATTCGTATTTTTTGCTTTAATTTAACTGCTTTTTATGGGAAATTAACCAATGTTTTGGTGGAAATATCAACTATTACACTTTTCGTTGCTAATTCATTTTTTTACTGAAGAGTCATCACTTTACGGAGAGAAATTTCAAGAGTTCACTTCACGGATCTACTCCTTGATTTTCTTCGTGCTTTGGCGCAAGAATTAAGATCTTGGGACCCATGCTTTTAAAGCAACGTACCAGATAGGTCAATCTGAAACTTTGCGTACACTTTGCAGGAACAAAATATTTCTGTTTTCATGCACGTATTGCAATGATAATTTTAAAGTATTGTAAAAACAAAATAGTCAAAAATAAGCATTTTATCATCAACATTGATAGTAGGAACGTTTTAAATCATTTGTGTCTTTACTATTATCATATAAAGGGCCCGCGTTCTAAACCTGTGGACTGACAATTATTTAGAAATTAATTTTTGTGTCCTATGGAAATTTTTTATATGCTATTAAATGCATATAAACAAAAAAATTTGGTACGCAGTTACGGCTATTCGCAGTACTCGAGAATTTAAATAATTTACCCCTACGAAAATTTTAAACCAGACAACGCACGATATGGAAAAAATCCAAAAAAAAAAAAAAGCGTTGCTTTTTGAGCACCCTAAATGATTGTCATAAAAAATTTCTGAATTTTCTTGCAAAATAATAAAAAAAATTCTGCACTCAAAAAAGATTTACGAATTTGTTACTAATCACTTTTTGATATAGCGCGTAGTTTTTGATTTGTTCATAAAAAGCAACATTAAAAATAAATAGACAAATGTGGTTCACCCAAAAGAAAGAGCTACAAATTTGGTTACAAATCTTTTTTGGATAGGATGCGTAGTTTTCGTTTTATTCGTAAAAAGTCTTGTTCAAAATAAAAAAATTAACATACAATTAACTTTTTGAAAAAGATAATACCTGAAGTTCAGGACCTTCAAATGAACGAAATATTTTTCCCCATTTCTATTTTCACCATAAATATTGTTCGAACTTCAATTTAAAATATGCATTATAAATCTTTTTCAATAATAATTTATTTCTAATATACATGAACAAACATTTGAGCACTTTATCTGGTTTAAAAAGTCATCAGTAAAAAAATTCGTTCATTCGAACGTTCGGAACTTCACGCACATGGAAAAAGACATAAGTTAAATGGCTATATTAAACAACATTTTTCGTCTGAATTGTACCTAAAAAATTTCTTAGAATCACTAAGCTATGATGTGTGCTTATGGTTTAAATCGTAAAAATAATATTGAAAATAAATAAATTCAATGTATGGAAAAATGGCACAAGTTGCAATGAAGTGTTTAATAGAAAATAAGTTTTATGGAATGCGAACTTTTTTACATTATTTTGATTTAGATGGAATGTCTTAGATTCGTGTGATTTTTGGCCCTATCGAATTTTCGCCAATTTTAAACGTTTTGAGACTCCCTGAATTATAAAAAATAATTTTGACGGGAAATGTCTATTGTCTGATGACGCGATAACCTTCAGAGGAATTTTCTAATTCGAATTTCCTTTCGCACATTGGTGTGTGGTCCGGAAATACAGGTAAAGTTCATTAGCCAGCCTTCTATTGCCAATATTTATGGTTTTCGGCATGAAAAAGCAACCTGAAAAACGTAATAATTCAACTTTTCCAGGAACAAATATTAAAGTAATCATGATAAACAAAATTTGTCCTTAAGTTAGCAATATCTGAATAAGTAATCATGAGCCGAGGTACAGAAATAATTGTAATATACATTCGATATAATTGTGTTGAGGATAATGTAGAAAATTTCGCATTGTGGATAAAATCCGCTGCGAAGCACGAGATACGTGGTGAATATGTAGTCTTTAAAGCCGAAGGAGCTTCAACAAAAGAGAATTCATAATCATCAAATTACAGTTGTCGATGCTTTGATCTTTAATTCTAAAAGATCTGTGCACAAATATGGATGATGTATAAAGTACATAACTTTCCTAATTGTTTCTCTTCTGAACACCTAAAAACAGTCTATCAAATCACCAAGAAATAAGAGTAAAAAAATAATGTTGTATGTAACGAAATTCTTACTTATTTTGATAACAAAATTCTATGCAGAGTTTTGCTAAATTGATCAGCAATTGAGGGTAGACAGAGCATTGTCAGAACAGTCTCCTGTTTGTTTTGTTTTCTAGATAAAGTATTCCTCAGAACTTTCTTAGGAAAACCGGAACGCATTTATAACTAGTTGTGGCCATCAAAAACCAGTGTTTGATGTTACGACAGAGGTATTGTCAATAAGTAGAGAAATTACTATAATTAATTTTTATAACGCGAGAAAAATAACTTCTAAAAATTCACAGCGGGCTGGGTTTGAACCAACAACCTCCTCATTACACGTGAGGTGCGCTGCCAATTGTGCCACCGCAGCACCAACAGCGAAAATTTTAGAACTTGTATTTCCTGAATTTCGATCGAAATTATTTTGTCATAGATGTTATTATTTTTAAGGCCACTTATTAATTTGAATTTGTAACAAAGTTATTGAAACAGAGTTTCGGTTAGACTGGTTATTAGTTAGATAAAATATTTTTAGAGGCCTAATACCAGTGTTTGATGTTACGACAGATGTCTTTGTCTATTAGATTGTCGATATGTAGAGAAACTACTTTATCGTAATCAATTTTTAATTAATCAATTAATTAATTTTTTGTTTTGATCGAATGTCAGGAAATACAAGCTCTAAAATTTTCACTGTTGGTACTGCGGTGGCGCAATTGGCAGCGCATCTCACATGTCATGAGGAGGTTGTTGGTTCAAACTCAGCCTAATAACCAGTCTAACCGAAACTCTGGTTCAATAACTCTGTTTCAAATTTAAATTTAACTAATTTGATATAATAAGTTAGGCTTAATGGACGAAAATGTCCCCTGGGCGAAAACACGACCGCAACGACATCTGTTTTTTGGTCATTGCACAAATGCCACATAGCGAATTCGGTTTGTGGCTGTTCGTGTAATAACCACAACATGATTAAAAATAAATCGTAAATCAAATGAATAAAGTCGGTCGTCGAGAACCATGAAGTAAGAATACTGACAGAAAACTATATTGCCAGCGTGAAATTCAACTGCTTCCCGGAAAAATTTTTACACAAGAAGAAAAAATTAATCTTTAATCTTTATTTGCAGTTTAAATTTGATCTCATTTGTCGCATTCAATGCTTTTGCATTTGTAATCTATCAGTTACAAAAATTCTATAAGTTAGCTGTTTTTGAATATACATCGAACCCTCGCTTTCAGTCCAGTGTCGCGGGTTGCCTTCAAATAGCCTTGGGCTGAATTTGGGGGTATCGAATCGTACACAGTCAGGGTCGCCTAAACCGTTTCCAATTGGAATGAATGATATTGCGCACTGTAGTCGACTGAATACTCGTGCACTTCGGCCCTTCTAAAGCCACCTTCGCAGCCACTCTTGGCCTGCTCCATGAGAAACTGCGGGGGCCTGTATTTCTAGGAAGGCCAAAAATGGGGGAATTGAAAGCGAGAGTTCGGTGTACACTCAACTCCCGAGTTAAGCATGGTTTAGGGTATGGACTGCATTGGCCTTTAGTATATCTCGGAGAAATCTAAATCTTAACAGACATGGGCACTGATCATTTCTGTTGGATTTGGACGCATGCTAATATCGAGGCAAACAACGCGCTGAGAGTGCGGCACTCGAGCTGTTTGTTCGAGGCCTCAAGTTCTAGGAATAGCGTACACTGAGGGTGCTTATCTCGGGAGCTGAGTGTATAAACTTTTGAGTCAAAAGACTCTTTAAATAAAAAAGCGGTAAATTCAATAATCCCTATTCTCCTACTATATAGGTACTAATATCTTCAAAATTTTAGGGAGCAGATGTGAACTCATGTCAGCACGAACACGGATACACAGCTCTGCATTTTGCTGCACTGAGCGGAAATGCCGATCTTTGTCATCTATTGATGTCTCACGGAGCCAGGATAGCAGCTACCAATAGTGTTGGTCGAACTGCTGCTCAAATGGCTGCGTTTGTCGGTAATCATCATTGCGTTGCCACAATCAACAACTTTATCCCTAAGGCTGATATCGACTACTACATTACACCCCAGGGTTTGCAAACCGAACCACTTCTACCACCTCACCTCGCAGATTCCTTCCACAAATTCATCATGCAAGTGAATGTTCATCCGGTTCGGGTATCCATGAACTTACAGCGATTTCCTGGACTTTTGGATAATTTGAGCAAGGTGTGATATTCGAAAGTTTTAGAGAAAGTTGTATAATTCCTTTCTTACGTAGCTAATCCTCATTTTAGTATTTATATTCGTATTTGCAAACTAATCCTAATTTATTAAACACTCGAACTTTAAACTTCACTAAAAATTGATTTGAATTTCAATTTCAGGTCCAGAAGGTTTTGGAAGTGATGCGTCACAGGGAAATGACACGTGGGGCTGAAACGAATGAAGTAATAGCTTTTAAGTACCACTACCTTAGCTTTGTGGTCGCAGAAGTGATAAAAAGTCAGAATCGTCAAAAAGTGATGAAGGGACAAACTGAAAAAGAAAAGTCAAGCGAGGAAGGTTCTGAGGAAAAAAAATCCGATCCTGTCGAGGCTTTGGTTCGAAAATTTCTGAAGTGTAACAAAGCTGACGGTATTCCAGAGTATCAGGAAGCATTTTTGCGAGAGGCTGTGAGAGAATTTCCGTTCAGAGAGAGCACAATCTTCCACCAAATGGTCGCAACTCTCGCGGGGTCGGATCCACCATCTGCAGGTTCTGTTGTCGCAGCTGCGATCAACGGGCAACGGGGTTTCTTGGACCAATCACAGATCTGCGTCACCTGCGGGGAAGAAAAGGCCACCAAGAAATGCAGCAAATGCAAGGCTGTTCAGTATTGCGATAGAGAATGTCAGAGACTTCACTGGTTCATGCACAAAAAAGCCTGCGCAAGACTGGATCCGTCGACAAATTCGAGTATGAAACTCAGTCAGGAGAACAAGGAACAAATTGCAAGTGCAGTTAGCTCGAGATTGCAGAATCTTGCTGTTAATTAAGAAGGTTGAACAATGTCAAAACTAATTTGGTGTAAATAACGCAGGTAAATTATCCTGCACTGAATTCTCGGGCTTTTGGATCAGATACATGAGCATTTGCTCTTGGTATTGACAAAAGCCAATTGTGTCCTATCCTGATGCATTAAGTGAGGTACTGGGATGCGGGATTTTGATGGGTCACGTTTTTTTATCCCGCACATTCATGACAACGCCAATTTTCTATGTCTGTAGAGTAGAGCATGAAGAAAGTCACCTTTTACAACCCACGAGCGTCAAAGTAATTTTCGCGCATACGCTCGTCGCATATTGTATTACTCTGGAAATCTTATTTCGGCAATACAGATTGTTGCGCATGTGCAAATATTGTTTTGACGGACACGGGTTGCAGCTTGCAAATGTCAATTTTTTTCTTGCTCCACAGACGCAGAAGTGACATTTTCATATACGCGTGATGTAAAATATCGTGTGTAGTGCTGAAGAAGTTGGTCGTTTCCCTCGACACACAATATAATATTATTAGGAATGTTGCCGAACGTTGCGCCTAAAAATTGAGACACTTTTGAGTTCGAGCGCTTTCAAGTTGGTGTGTCGAAATCGTTTTTACTCATTAAGACAACCCGTGTCCCAAGAATTGCTTTTCCTTAAGAACGGTTTTTGAAACTGATGCCCGTCTATAATACTTTTTATTCAATGACAATGCGGTTTAGATTTTTCTCTTTTTTTCCTTTCGTGTTTTGATCTCAAGAACCAGCTTATGAGACCTCTGTTAAAAAATGTGACTGGATAATTTTGTTTAGCAGTATGCACTATAGCAAAGGCGTGGTTATTTGCTATTTCTAGTCTTCGATGCTTTGCTAATCGTTCCTTGGATTAGGTATGCTGGTGTGCGTTATAGTAAGAGAAAAGCATTTGTGGATATAATTGTCTGTACTGTTTGACGATTAGTACGCCAGTGTAATTTTATGTATCTAATATGTAGATGGATTTTTTATAAAGTAAAGTGGTCGTAAGTGTTAAATGTGTATTTCGCGAGCTTTCATTATTTAAGGCAAGACGGGTATCACAGAGAAAGATATCATGATCATTGCCAATAATGGCGTACTTAAGCCAAATGCGTTTTTCTCTTAGGTATTATAATTTCTTATTCTAGGATTGAGTCTTCATTTTATTTACAGTAACTATATATCTACTATTTTGAATAAAATATTATTCGAGCTTCAACTTGATGGATTATTTTCTTCAGACATCATTAAACAGTATGCATTATGGCGAATCGAAAAAAAGTTCTGGGCGCGAAGTTCTAATAGTAATGAAAACTTTCTTTTGGCAGTCAAAAATACTAAAAATGTTAAAAAGCGAAGCCCTTCTTCAAAATTAAACAGCAAAAAATTTTTGTTGGGATTTAAATTATCAATAAAAATAGTTAAAAGCAAGCCAAAATATATATGTATAGCGATAATATATAATATATTAAGAATTTTGACAATAAAATAATTTGTATTCGCTTTGAATTACAAGAAAATATTTAAAAGTGATATATTGCTCTTTATTTGACCATAAAATTCATTTTCGGTATATAAATGATTAAAAAAAATAGTTTAAAGCAAGTGGGTTTGTACCTACATAGTAAAAAATGATTTTAATAATGCAATTAATTATTAATCAATAATAAATTATTGATTAGTAATGAATTAATTTTTTGCTGTGCAGGTAAAAATTCAATTGCTTTGAAATATTTTTTATTTTTGATGTCAAATATAAAGAGCAATATATACATATAATCACTTTGAAATATTTTCTTGTAATTCAGTCTATAAAAATTATTTTAATGTCAAGATTCATTATATATTATTGTTGCAAATACATTCTTAATAATGTATGTCACACATTGTATGGTCAACTAGTCGAGACCGTGACTCTAAGAAAACAGCGTAAAAGTCGACTTTTTTCGATTTTTTGAAACTTCAAAGTGAATTAGGGAGGGTAAAAAATATTTTAACGGAATTATTGTTATATCTCGGCTTGCTTTGAGCTATTTTGATTCATAATTTAAATCGTTTTTCATATATCATGTGAAATTATTCGGCATGACTCTAGAAAAAAAGTTGTAGATTATTTGTTATGTAAGCTATTTAAATTATTTAACTTGAAGAGCTTAGTGATTGTAATCTGAACATGCATACGAATAGTATGACGAACGGAAGGGCACCTGACTAAAAGTATAAGGGTTTTGACCCGGGTTGATTGATACAAGTCTGATTTATCAGGAAATTAAGATCATGGGTTTGGGAAGGAATATTTTTAGTGAAAAAAACTATGCTATACAGAGGTTAAGAAAGAGCGCACTCGTAATCTCTTTTTCTTTAGTTATCCCAAAAGTTGAGGACTTTCACTCCGTGAGAAGAATTTACCACACAGAAAAACCTCGATGAGTACACACATAAATATTTATGATGTCGATTTGACGCTTCTGCCAGATTCGCTCACTAAAGCCGAGTTGAACTTTCACTTGAAATTGCAAACTTTATTAGTCATTCGTCCAGGATTTTTTCTTACACTACTTTCAGTTCGCTATACACTGACATCAAACAACATCATTTTTTTTTCGTGTGCGTGCATATTGGGCACATAGTCCTTATGAATAAATCCAGTCTGCATACTCAGTTTATCCTCACTCGACAAATATTTGCGCACGTATTCCAGGCATTTACTGGGTACAGTTTACACAAAAATGGGGTTTCCCCTTTTGAACAATATTTTTTTATTGATTTGAAAATGATTTAATTGCCCATGCGGTACACAGAAGATACTAAAAATTCTTGTCAACTTGTTACAAAAGCATGAAATTTGGTGTAAAGTTTCAACTTTTTTTCTAAACTCATTTTTTTAAAGTAATGCACATTAAATCGCAAGGTGTCAAAGGAGGAGTGTCAATAAGCGGATTAGTTTTACCTAGTTGCACGATAGAGAAACTAGGAAAGCGATAAATGATCGGGAATTGTTTTCTTGCATAAATCGGATGTAATTAAAGAGTTATAAGTTACTGCAGTGTGGTTAATAATAATAGTATGGGTTGATTTTTAAAGCGTTGATTAAAACTGCAAGTTGACCTTGCGGTTAACTTTCAATTATACTGCAGGTATATATTATAGAATAAGCAAACTCGCAGAAAAGGTACCTGAATCGATATCGGTTCGACCCTGAAAAGTGATTTCCACAGATATCCATAAATCTACAGACACGATTATGCAATTCTTTTAGCACACCTTTGTTTAATGTTTTTATATATACATATATTTGTATAAATTGAGAGGAAATGCTTCATTGTAATTTCTGTTTTAAATTTAGGGGCTTTTAAGTCAGTAAATTGTGTTAGTGATAATACATTTCTTAACTAGGAATTAAAGCAATATTAACCTTTCGACTGCATACCTCTTTAAAGTTGCATGCACTACCCTCTGGATTAAGTTGATCCCATGACTTTTTAAAGTGGGTGCTGTTTGGAAAAATATCAAATTGATTTTAGCAACACAAATTTTGGGACACGCTTGAAATTGTAAACGATGAACATGTAATGTTGTAGAATAATAATAATGCGAACAGTACATGTTAAATTATTAGAAAAATTTATTTAAAAATTAGTTTTTTATGAGATCCAAACTATATCACGGTGGCCATCAATCCGGGAGAATCGGGAGAAACTTGCACCGGTATAAAGTCAGGAGAGAAATAGTAACCCGGGAGATTTTTAAAGTGTTTAGAATAAGTAAACTTTAAAGGTTCACAATGTTTGACATAATACTTAAAATTCTATCATCTTGAACGGTGAAAATGACAGTGATTTTTGTGACAAAAAAAATATTTTTTAATAACAAAATCTATCCAGTCGTTTTTAATTTTACTTGATACTTCTTTAAAATTCCTATAATTTTAATTCAAAATTATAGATTAGAATGCCCTGTTCTAAGATAATTTAATCTGATGCCTTAAAAATAAATTTTTTTCTTACATTAACTTTTAGATTAATTCTTGAAGGTTTCAAATGTTTCGTTTTACAATATTGTAGTTTCAAATTCAAATAATGATTAAAAATGAAAAGACCCTCCCTCTACTAAATATACCAAAATTTCCTATTAAAAGCCTCGATAGTCAGTTTTGAATTTGATAATTTTACATGTAAATATAAAACAATGTCGAACTGCAAAGCTTGAAATTGTACAATTTAAAAAGAAATTGAATCATATTACAGCAATCTTGTTGTATATTATTTGTTTTCAAATTTTTCGATTTTTAGGTTTAATATAAAAAATAAAAAAATTAAAATATGTAACATAGATTGATAAAGAAATAAATGAATCATTTATATAATTTTAAATGGTTACAATTTTAGAGTTCTAAATTGACATGTTGAACGCTCAATAAAAATTTTTTCCCTTTCATATGTTTTAATGTTGCAACTAAAATTTAATTGGTTAAATTTTGGAAAGTTTAATTATTAATTTGAAACTTATCAGTTTTTAAGTGATTTAAATTTACTTCAAATGATTTAAATTTTTAAGGGTTTGATTATAAAAAAATTTTAAAATCACAATTTTTGGTGACTAAATTTTTTCTGTTTTAAATGAAGTTCGCATTCGTTTAATTAAGATTCAAGATTCTGGAGTAGAATGTTTTTCATTTTCAATGTTCCACTTTTTAAATTACTATTTAGTTTGAAAGTTGTTTTTAGTATAATTACATTTTTTCTTAGATTTCATTAAAATTTGTCTAGTAAGCTTAATGCCAAATCATAATTTCGTTATGTGATAACAGTTTAAAATTCTAAAATTTCAGAAGCTTTGACTTTGAAAGATTCCATTTAGTTTTAAATATTAAATTGTCAAACATTAATCGCTTTAAATTTAAAATTATTTAAATTCAAAGGTTTTCAATTTTTAATTATTTTATATTATTAATATTATTTAATTTTTATCTGGAATCACACAATTTCGTGATTTTTAAATTCAAAATAAAATTGTTTACTTTTCAGGGCTTTGACTTAGAAATTATACAATTTGACTCCGTTTTCTTATTAAATTATCCAAATTCGTTTAATATTTGTTTTTATTTTAGAAGCCTTCAATTAAAAATGATTAATTATTGTTAAAAAATGTTAAAACATAATAATAAAAAATTGGCTTTATAATAAATTTTTAAATTTGCATATTTTTTATGTTTGGAAATAAAAATCCAGAGACGTGAACGAGAGATTTGCGCGCGTGCCATTTATCATAGTGTGAAAAACTACGGATTTCAGAAGAGTTAATTTTGTTCTAAATATTTATAAGGAGAAAGCCGAGAGACAACAATTTTTAAAATAGTCATGTTCAAAACAATAGTCCCGAGTCATTTTGATCTAGGGTATAGTCGTAAGTATATTTATCATTAATGTGAATTGTGGTTTAAAGCAATACATATTATTGCAAAATAATATGTATGAATTAATGTTAATCATAATATATTGTTCTAAAAGTAAAAGCATGCCTAATTTTCCACTTTTTAAAATAATTTATTTTATTTAATTTCCTTTTCTCCTCGCCTTTTTGATTATTTTTAAATACTTTTAATGTACAATAGTTTAATTCCAAACATTTGAATCGAAAATGTTTCAATATCGGGAACTTTTGGGCTATGCATCATACCAATGATCACGCAAGATTGGTCGCTAATATTAGGCCATCATTGGTCGAAGCTAAGGATGCTAACGTTAATACCAAGAGCATATGAATGGTCCGTGACTGGCAGCCAACACTGCCCATTGATTTTGAAAACATGCGTAACTTGGCTGCCATTGATACAGCCAGAATGGGCCATGATTGAGAAAAACTATTTGAGACTACGAATTCTATAATCACGCATAAAATTTGCCTAGCCGCTCGAGTTGGCCCCTGATGATTTGAAAATCAGTTTTCGAAAATTTAACTTTTTTAAACATCACTTTGTAGAAGATTTCATGGCGCATCTTTTTTCGCTCGACAAAAAAGTTGTATCTTTTACCGTTACTGTAAAAAAAACTCCATTTTTCAGACCAGCAAATTTACTAAATATTTTCACCTCAACTCGCTTGGAAAGCCAAAGTTCTTTATATTTTAAGATAAAAATTAAACATTAATTTAAAAAAAATCAAAAAAAATTAAAATTAAATTAAAAGTGTATCTATTCTTAAGACAATGTGCAATTTCAAATTGATT
>JAAAKG020136658.1:0-13132 GCA_010014905.2 Druon quercuslanigerum
AATTTAAAAAGATTCTAAAACATTTTAAATAAAAAAATTTTAAATTATTATATATAATTTATAATTTATAATTTATATAAAATTTTAAATTTTGTTTTGTTTTGAATAATGATTTTTAAGAGAAAGCTAAAAATTGTTTTTTAACATATCAAACGATTTCCTAGAATTTCGAAAAAGAGTGTATGCGATTTCAAAGCAAAACTTTTCCATTTGGTAAGATTAAAAAAATCGAGTAAATTCAAGAAATTTTTATTGAAGAGAATTGAAGAAATTCAAAAATAATTTTAAGCTTTAAAATATTTCTAGAAATGTAGATTTTCAAAAATTCCAAAAATGTAGTTTAGGAGCTTTAAAAGAATGATTAAAGGGTTTTCAAGAGAATAAACAAATTTTCTTAAAATTTTTTAAAATTATAAGAAGAATTTGGGTCAGCCAATATTTTTTTCAGTCAATATTTATATAAATTCAAGACATTTTAAATAGATTAGAAATGTTTTAAAAAAACTTTATTTTTTTTATTTCCTTCAAACTTCTAAAAGTTCGGAATGTCTTTAAAAAAAAATCAAATTTTTTCCGAACATTTTGTAAAATCTTATAAAATAAAGAAAATTTATTTTAAATCTTCTAGATTCTTTTTCGACACATTTGAAATATTCAAAAATGTTTTTTTAGTTTCCTCCAGAATCCCATAAAAAAATTTTTTATATAGACTTAAAAACAAACTGATAGTGCCTTTTTTCTTGTTCTCAATTTTTAGATTTAAAATTCAACTCCAATTTAAGTGTTAAAATAATTACAAAAACTAGTTGTTTAAAAGTTTTACATTCTATTAATAATAATATTTTTTCTAGCGGTATTGAAAAAAAGTTTATCAAGTGTAATTAAAAAAAAAACTTCTTTTTAATCATAAAACGCCTATTATGTTTAAAAACATAATAAAAAAAATGTTACGTAACTGGGTGAGGGGTTGTTCTCAAAAATAAGAATTTTCCGTACAAATAGCTTGAAACGACAAATTTTGCTTTTTGTATAGAAATTTCGGCACAAACAGCACTTAATGCTATTCGTACGGAAATTTTGGTGAGCGTAGATACGGCCCTTTTGAAATGATACGTTTTGTTTGTAACGGAGAACCAGGGGTCAATCCAACTCATAATCTTCTGATTCGTGACCCACCATTCTCCAGATACATGGCACCCCCGAGCTACTTTTGAAGCAGATTGTACTTTCTATTGTTCTTACGCCACAAGTAACGATATTTTTTTTTTGTTCTCAAGAAAGACAAAAGATAAGAGAGAGACACAAAACAGATGCAGTATTATAAGTTGAAAAAAATATTTTTTCTAAAAGTAGCGAACCCCATTTGGATAAAGGACACATTGTATCACAGAACAATGCTCTTGAAGTCTGTATTATTCCGAGATATTCATTTTTTTAATTTTCAAAAAAGTTGCTTTTTTCAAAAAAAGAGGATAAATTATTGGAATATTATATTAATTCTTTAGAGGCTTTTAGTAAGGGGGAGGCGGTCCATATTGTTAGGAAAAAGCTTTACGTATTTTTCGAAAGTCCTTTATAAAAAATAAAATTTATTTTAAACACTTTCCATGCTAAGATTAGCTTCATACTAAGCCGCTTAATAGATTTTTATTTATAAATTTTTTTAATACTATTAAATTGTGTTTTACTATGTTTAATTTTTTCAATGTTTAAAGTTAAAAACTACATTTAAAAATTTAAATTAATAATGCTTTCACTTAAAATTCACTGACTTAACTTGTTGCATCCTGCAATGAAAAATTTTTACAATTATATTCTTTAATAAAATGTATTAATATTATAGATCAATCGAATCGCCAGAAAACATACAATATTTTCCATTGTTGTATTAACTTTGAATTATATTATTTAAAAAAGTGTTAGGGGTCGTACTTAAATTACGTAACGGATTCTAGGCCCTCTCTAAGACCCCTCGCCCCTCCCTGTAACCAACCGTCAAAAATAATTGCTACCCCCCCCCCCTCCTAATGTATATCATTTTTAGTTTCCAGAAATTTATTGATAGTAATGCTAGTTCATTTTTAAAATTCTCTCATTTTTCATTCACTAATTTTTCATTTTCCTGCAACATCAATACTCAAAGACAGCAGAATTTTAATCTTATAACATTTTTAAGATATAATGTTTTATAAACAGAAAAAACAGCATTTTTGATATAAATTAAAAAATTTTTAATTTATTAATTTATTTAATACAAGATGACTTTTTAACAAAATAATTAAATTTTAAACATAATCGTTGAATTTGGAACTTAAAAAGATAAATTTTCAACAAAAAAGTGTCAGTTTATATTTCAATCCGAAAAGATAAAATGTATACCAAAAAAAAAAAGAATTTCTAAACCAAAAATACGCCTTTAAACAAATAAATATTTTGGTCTCAAGAAAAAAATAAAAGTTGATCTAAAATGTTAAACCTTAAAGCTTAAAGACAATTTTTTTCTACAATTTATTTATTTTTGAAACTAAAATATGACTTTTCAGCAAAAAAATTAATTTTCCGCGAAACTGATGCATTTTCACCCAAAAAACATGAAATTTCAAACGAAGACGTTTGTTTCTTTTTTTACTAAAGAAAGGAGCATTTTAATCTAAAAAAGATGAATCATAAAAAAATGGAATTTACATTTTTAGTTAAAAAATTAATTTTAAACAAAAGAAAAGGCTTTACGACTAAGCAGTTACATTTTTACTCCAAAGACGTAAGCCTTCAATCAGAAATTAAATTTTTTTTTAAATGTAGATTAACTTTTACCCGAGTAGTTGAATTATCAATTTAAAAAGAATAAATTTTAGCAAAATAGTTAAATTTTTAACGATAGAGATGAATTTTCAAATAAAAATATAAATTTTTAAGAAAAAAAAAGATTTCTTAACAAATTGAATTCACCAAAGCCTTGAAACAAAATACTTGAATATAAGAAAGAAGAAAAATTTTTAACCAAAAAGTTGCATTTTCATTTGAAGAATTATATTTTTACTGAAACAGATGAATTTTTAGATCAAAAAGTTTCTACGAAAAAAAAGGAATTTTTACGAAATTGTTGAATTGTCTACTAAATAGTTGCATTCATATCCAAAAAGATCAAATTTCTCTTAAAATTTTTTTCCAACCAAAAATTGATGAAAATTCAACAGATGAGTTTTTAATAAAAAACAAAAAAAAATTTTGAAAGTTGAATTCAGTTCATTTTTTAAACACTTAAATATAAATTTTAAACAAAAAGTAAATTTGCTATAAAACAGTTAAATTTTTAAAAAATCCCAGAAAAGATTCAGTTCATTTTTCAATACTAAAATATTAATTTTAAACAAAAAGTAAATTTACGATAAAACAGTTAACTTTTTAACAAAACCCAGAAAAGATTCAGCTCATTTTTCAACACCAAAATATAAATTTTAAACAAAAAGTAAATTTACTATAAAAAGGTTACATTTTCAACAAAACATTGAGATTTTCAACTCAAAACTATGTATTTTCAATAAAACAGTGTAATTGTTAACGAAACATTTGAATTTTTATCCAATAAAGAAAAAAATCCTTTTAAAATGTCTCAATATTAAATTCTAAAAATTTTCTTTTTAAAAGGTGAATTTCCATCCACAAAAAACTTCAGTTCTCTTTGCAACACCAAAATATTAAATTTACACAAAATTTCTAAATTTTTTAAACAACTTGATTTGAACAAAAGTATGACTTTAAAAAACACCTAATTTTCTACCAAATAGTTGAATTTTTACCCAAAAAGGATGTAATTTCTGCTGAAGCAGGTGAATTTTAAGATCAAAAGGAGAAATTTCTAACAAAGTGGTTGAATTTTCAACCGAAAATTTGCATTTATATTCTAAGAAACACAACATTTCTTCTAAAATAGATGAATTAAGAAAAAACTTTTAAAAATAAGTTAATTTTTATCCAAAAAAGTGTCCAGTTTACTTTTCAACCCCAAAATAAAAATTGCAAACAATAAGTTAATTTTCTGATAAATTGTCGAACTTTTAACCAAAAGGTATAAATTTTTAACAAGATTTTTAAATTTGCAGTATAAGAGTTGCATTTTTGTTTAAGTAAAATGAACAAATTCTACTAAAACAGGTGAATTTTAAAACCTAAAAGACAAATCTTTAGAAAAAATAGTTCGCACCGAAAAAAGATTTTCCATGACTTTTCAGCAACAAAATATGAATTTTAAACAAAAGTTTAATGATCTACTGAAATAGCTGCATTTTTAACCGAAAAGAACGAATTTTTAAAAACACAGTTGAATTTTCAATGAAAAAACTTCTTTTTAAGAAAATTATTCAACTTTCAACCAAATAATAAAATTTATAATTCTCAACCCCCCCAACCCCTATCTTAAATAATTTTTAAGGACTACATTTTTTGTGTGAATTTAGTCGTTACTATTTTCGATACGAATTAAGAAATTAGTTCATCTTTTTATGAAAAACAATGTTCAATTTTTTTAAATATTCAGCTTTCAACCAAAAAAGAATACGATTTTAGCGAAAAAAAATTTTAAATCTTTTAATCAAAAAATCCTTTTTAACCAAAAAGATTACTTTATTATTAAAGGGACGAATTTTCATTAAATTAAATAAATTTTTACAAAATGGTGGAATTTTTAAACAAAAAAAAAATTAATTATTAGCATGTATGAAATAGTTCAGTTTGCATTTTAAAAATGTATTTGCAATAAAAAGCAAATTTTCTATAAAATATTTGAATTTTTTACAAAAGAATATGATTTTCAAGACGAAATGTCAAATTTTTCTACATAAAAGTTGAATTTTTAATCAAAGCATTGAACTTTCTAGCAAAGAGTTGAACTTTCTAGCAAAGATTTGAAGTTTCAGTCAAAAAAATTTTGTTTATCAACAACAAAAATTAATTTTTTCAAAGTTGTTTAATTTTTAAGTAACAAGATGAATTTTCCATTAAATTTATAAATCTTTACCAAGAATTTTACATTTTTAAGAAAGAATTTAAATTTTCAACATAAAAATACAAAAATTCGACAAAAAATGTAACAGGTGCCAATACAACTAAAAAAAAATATTTTTAAATAAAACCAGTTGAATTTAACCAAAAAATGTGAACTTTCAAACAAAACACTTGAAAAGACAAATTTTCAGCAAATTACATAAATTTTAAACCAAATAATTGAATTTCGAGACTAAAAAAGATCAATTATTAACAAAAAATGGAAAAGTGACATTTTCATTATTAAAAATTTAATGTTTAGGACAAAAAGATAAATTTTCAATAAAAAATATAATAGTTAATATATAAAAAAAAACAAAAAAACCAAATCATATCCAGTTAAAAATTGAATCGAAAATGGTGAAATTTATACCAAATGAGAAGAATTTTCAAATTAAAAAGAGCAAATTTTTAATATGAGTTGCATTTTCAACCAAGAATAATATTTTCCTATTAAAAAAGACGATCCCTCTGAAAAAACATCAATTTTCAACAAATTAGTTCAATTTTCATACAAGGAGATTAATTTTTTTTTACAAAAAAGTTGAATTTTCAGCTAAAGATTTAAATTTTCTACCTAAGAATTGAATTTTTAACCACGTAGTTAAATTTTCAGTATACAAAAATATTTTGTAATAAGTATGAATGTTCAACGAAAAAAATTAATTTTTAAGAAAGCATTTCAACTTTCAATGAAGGGATTCAATGTTCAATCAAAAAATTTAATTTGAAATTAGAACCAGTTTAAAATAACCAAAATAGGCGAGTTTTTAACAAAATACTATGCTCCTCAACCTAAATAAATTGCATTTCAATCAGACACTTGCTTTTTTATAAAAAAAATTGATTTTGTACCAAAAAAGACGAATTTTCAAAAAATTCCATAAGTTTTCAATAAAATAGTTGAATTTTGAAACCAAAGAAGATAAATTATTAACAAAGAAAAAAATAATAGTTAAATCTTTATTTAAAAAATAATTTTTTATTAAAAAAATATTATTTCGCTGCAAAGCAGTTGAGTTTTCAATAAATAATTAAAATTTCAAAACAAAAAGGAGAATTGCCCAACAAAGATTTTAATTTTCAATCAAGTAGTTGAATATTTAGTTTAACAAATTATTATCTTACAACAAAAAAACTAATTTTTTTTAAGTTGTTTAATTTTTAACCAAATAGATGAATTTTCCACTTAACTTATGAATCTTTAACAACAAAAAATATATTTTTAAGAAAGCATTTGAACGTTAATCACAAAATTGAATTTGCAACCTAAAAAGATAAATATTTAACAAAAGATGAATATTTTCATATGAAGGAAACCAAATTTTAACTTTTTAATTAGGACTAGATAAATTTAATCAAAAAAGGGCAAGTTTTCAATATAAAAAACTCTGAAAAATAAAAAATTATTCCTCTTCCAATTCAGAAAACAATTAAATATAAAAAATTCTTTCCTGACACTCAATACAAATGTAAAAAACAAAAAATGGCCTGTTCCAATTCAGAAAAAAACAAAGCTTCGTCCCTTCCAACTCTTTTCCAATAATAAAAACAAAAACTAGGTCCTCTTCCAAGTCAGAAAAGATAAAACTAAAAAAATCCTTCCTTCCAACTAAAAAAAATCCTCAAAATAAAAAATGATCCTTCCAATTCAAAAAATTGTGAGAACCAAAATTTTCACCTCAATAAAAATTTTTAAAATATAATTAATTTGTTGAAAAAAATATTTTTAATAGTCGTATTCCTTAAATTTTTTCCTAATAATACAAATGTTTGTCAGTAAAGGAAGTTACATTTTCTAACAATTTCATCATTTAAAAAACGTGAAATTAGAAAAATTTATGATTTGTGGATTTAAAAGTGATTGGATGAATGAATGAAGGAATCTTAATTTTTTTAAATATTTACCTAATTATAATTAAAATTAAAAATTAAATGAGATTGAAGTAAATATTGTAATTGACTGAAATGACATAGCTTGCTGAAAATGGTTGCCTTCACTTGCAAAGGTACAACTTCACAAAGATAGTAAAATAAAAAAAATTCTCTAGTTAAATTCAGAAGAAATTCAAAAAATAAATTTTTTTCCTCATATTCAATAAAAATATGAAAATGAAGTTTATGTCTTCTTCCAATTTATAAAAAAACAAGCCTTATCCTTTTCATCTCAATAAAAACGATAAAAGAAAATATAGGGTCTCTTTAAATTAAGTTAAACAAATTTTCTCGCTTCTAACTTAATAAAAATAATAAAAACATAAAAAGGGAAAAAATAAAAATTTCCATGTTCCAAATTCGGAATTTTTTAAATTTCTTTACACTCAATGAAAAAAAAAATTGAAGAATGGCCTTTTCCAAATCAAGAAAAAAAATCACTAAATTTTTGTCGCTTGCAACTTTATAAAAACCTTAAAAATAAACAATGTCCCTTTTCCAATTCAAAAGAAATTGAAAACCAAAATTTTCTCCCACCCAACTCAACAAAAATGTGAAAAATAAAAAAGTTACGTCTTCTAATTCAGAAATAAAGCCTTTTCCAATTAAGAAGAAACTGAAAATAATTTCCACCCTTCCAACTACAAAAGTTTCTTTAAAATAAAAAATTATGCTTCATCCAATTCATGAGACATTGAAAACCAAAATTTCCAGTTTAATAAAAATGTTGAAAATGTTCACTTACAATCCTGCAAAAAATAAAAATGCATCCCTCCTAACTCAATAAAAATGATAAAATAATAAAAAATTACTCCTTTCGAATTTAATAAAAATCTTACAAATAAAAAATTATCGTTCTTTTAGTTTATACAATATTGAAAAATAAAATTTGCAACTTAATAATAATAATCCTAAAAATAAAAAATTTTCATGTTCAAATTCAGAATAAAAATGGAAAATAAAAAATTCTCATAAACTCGATAAAAATGATAAAAATAAAAAATTCTTCTCTTCCATTCAGAAAAAAATACAAAGTTTCATCCCTCTCAATTCAATGGAAATGATTAAAACAAAAATATTCCATTAAAGAAATACTGAAAACCAAAATTTCCTTCTTTGCACCTTAATTAAAATGTTAAACATAAAAAAATGTTTTTTTCTACTTCAGAAAATAATGGAAATAAAAACTTTTTCCCTTAAGCTCAATAAAAATATGAAAAATGGGCTTTTTCAATTCAGAAATAGGTCCTCTTCCAATTTAGAAAAAACCTAGAAACAATTTCAGATATAAAATTTGCCTTCCAAATTCATTTTAACTAAATAAAAGTGTTAAACATAAAAACTTTCCAGTTGTAGTTTAGGAAGAAATGAAAATGGAAAATTTTTCCCCTAAACTCAATAAAAATGTGAAAATTCCCCTCTTTCAATTCAGAACAAAAAATGAATATTTTTTCTCTTAAACTAAAATAAAAATACTGCACGTCTTTATCTCAATAAACATATAAAATAGAAAAAAATGCTTTAAAATCTTTTCTTAATTTATTTCCCAAAATTTAGAAAGTCAATTGTAATGTTTAAAAATTTTTAAAAATTGAATAATGAAAATTATGAGTGAAATTTTAATGGATTTCGGCATTTGCGGTTTAATGGATGTACATGTAACAGAATGAAGGGATCTTAATTATATATTTTAGTAAATATGTGCATAATTATAATTTAAAAACAAATTGAATGGAATTGAAATAAATATTTTAATGGATTGAAATGACATACCTTGCTGGAAATAGTTGGCTTTACGTAAAAAGACACAAACTAATGCCATAAGCTGGAGCTGAGAAAGCCTCTGTCGCGTCGAAGGCGGAAGTGGAAGAAGATCACGTAGATTCGCGATTTCTGCGTTTATCAGGTCCCTTCGTAATTTGCTCGCACCTTTCGTCGACTTGCTCGCATCTATCCTTCAAGCACACGTCAATATTATCACTCGCTACGATACTGGATCATATTTACAATTTATAAATAATATTTGGGACGTCCATAAACTCTTTTACAAATTTTAGGCTAATTTCTCATAAATTTCTTACGGAAAATTTGGGAATAACAAGGAAATAGATCATTTTATTTCATTCTTTTCTACGGCATTTATGTTCAATTCTGTTTTAATATATTTTGATATATTCTATCTCATGCTATCCTAGCATATTCTATCATATTCTGTTCTGTCCTTTTCGAATCTACTCTATTCTATTCTATTCTATTCTATTATGTTCTTTTTTGTTGTAATCTGTTGTAATCTTTTCTATTCTATTATATCCTCTCATATTTGGTTCTGTTCTAATCTATTCTATTCTATTCTATTCTATTCTATTCTAACCTATGCTATACTATACTGTTCTATTCTAATCTATTCTATTCTATCATATTCTATCACATTCTTTTCTATTCTGTTCTAATCTAATCTATCCTACTCTATCTTATCCTATTCTATTATATTCTAATCGATTATATTATATTCCATCATATACTGTGCTATTCTTGTATATTCTATTCTCTTCTATCATATCCTATACTATTCTTTTCTAATCTATTCTATTCTACCATATCCTATCATATTCTTTTCTATTCTATTCTGATCGTATCTATTCTATCCTACCCTATTTTATCCTATTCTATTATGTTCTAATCGATTCTATTATATTCCATCACATCCTGTCATATTCTTTTCCATTCTATTCTATTCTTTCCTACCCTATCTTATCCTATTCAATTATGTTCTAATCGATTCTATTATATTCCATCATATCCTGTGCTATTCTTTTGTATTGTATTCTATTATATCCTATTCCATCATATCCTATACTATTCTGTTCTAATCTATTCTATTCTACCATATCCTATCATATTCTTTTCTACTCTATTCTGATCTTATCTTTTCTATCCTACCCTACTTTATCCTATTCTATTATGCTCTAATCGATTCTATTATATTCCATCATATCCTGAGCTATTCTTTTATATTCTATTCTATTCTATTCTATTCTATTCTATTCTATCTCATCCTATTCTATTAGGTCCTAATCGATTCTATTATATTCCATCATATCCTGTGCTATTCTTTTATATTGTATTCTATTCTATTCTATTCTATTCTATTCTATCATATCATATACTATTATATTATATTCTATTATGATCTTATCTATTATATCCTACCCTATCTTATCCTATTCTATTATGTTCTGATCGATTCTATTATATTCCATCACATTCTGTGCTATTCTTGTATATTCTATTCTATTCTATTTTATCATATCCTATACTATTCTTTTCTAATCTATTCTATTCTACCATATCCTATTATATTCTTTTCTACTGTATTCTGATCTTATCTATTCTATCCTACCCAACTTTATCCTATTCAATTATGCTCTAATCGATTCTATTATATTCCATCATATCCTGAGCTATTCTTTTATATTCTATTCTATTCTATTTTATCATATCCTATACTATCCTATTCTATTATGTTCTAATCGGTTCTATTATATTCCATCATACCTTGTGCTATTATTTTAAATTGTATTCTATTCTATTCTATTCTATTCTTTTCTATTCTATTATTATCTTATCTATTATATCCTACCCTGTCTTATCCTATTCTATTATGTTCTGATCGATTCTATTATATTTCATCACATCCTATGCTATTCTTGTATATTCTATTCCATTCTATTCTATCATATCCTATGCTATTATTTTCTATTCTATTCTGATCTTATCTATTCTATCCTACCCTACTTTTGGCCTATTCTATTATGCTCTAATCGATTCTATTATATTCCATCACATCCTGTGCTATTATTTTATATTCTATTCTATTATGATCTTATCTATTCTATCCCACCCTATCTTATCCTATTCTATCATGTTCTAACCGATTCTATTATATTCCATCATATCCTGTGCTATTCTTTTATATTGTATTATATTCTATTCTATTCTATTATATTCTATCATATCCTAGACTGCTCTTTTCTATTCTATTATGATCTTATCTATTATATCCTACCCTATCTTATCCTATTCTATTATTTTCTGATCGATTCTATTATATTCCATCACATCCTGTGCTATTCTTGTATATTCTATTCTATTCTTTCATATCCTATACTATTCTGTTCTAATATATTCTATTCTATTCTGATCTTATCTATTCTATCCTACCCTATCTTATCCTATTCCATTGTGTTTTTATCGATTCTATTATATTCCATCATATCATGTGATATTCTCTTATCTTCTATTCTGTTCTAGCATATCCTGCCATATTCTTTTCTATTCTATTACTATTCTGATGTTATATTGTCTATGCTACCTTATCTTATCCTATTCTGTTATTTTCTAATGGAGTCTATTATATTCCATCATATCCTGAGCCATTCTTTTACGTTCTATTCTGTTCTATCATATCCTATACTATTCTTTTCGATTCTATTATGATCTTATCCATTGTATCCTACCCTATCTTATCCTGTTCTATTATGTTCTAATCGATTCTATTATATTCCATCACATACTGTGCTATTCTTTTATATTCTATTCTATTCTATCATATCCTATACTATTGTATTCTAATCTATTCTATTCTATCATACCCTATCATATTCTTTATTATTCTATTCTATTCTAATCTAATCTATCCTACCCTATCTTATCGCATTCTATGATGTTCTAATCGATTCTATTATATTCCATCACATCCTGTGCTATTCTTTTATATTCTATTCTATTCTATCATATCCTATACTATTATGTTCTAATCTATTCTATTCTATCATACCCTATCATATTCTTTATTATTCTATTCTATTTTAATCTAATCTATCCTACCCTATCTTATCCCATTCTATGATGTTCTAATCGATTCTATAATACTCCATCATCTCCTTTGCTATTCTATTATATTCTATTATATTCTATCATATTCTATCATATTTTTTTCTATTCTATTCTGATCTTATCTATTCTATTCTACCATATCTTATCCTGTTCTATTATGTTCTAATCGATTCTATTATATTCCGTAATGTCTTGTGCTATTCTTTTATATTCTATTATTTTCTATCCTATTCTATTCTATCATATCCTATCATATTATTTATTATTCTATTCTATTCTAATCTAATCTATCCTACCCTATCTTATCCCATTATATGATGTTCTAATCGCTGCTATTATATTCCATCATCTTCTTTGCTATTCTATTATATTCCATTATATTCCATCATATCCTGTGATGTTCTTTTATATTCTATTCTGTTTTATCATATCGTATCATATTCTTTTCTATTATATTCTATTCTGATCTAATCTATTCTATTCTACCCTATCTTATCCTATTATATTATGTTCTATTCGATTCTATTATATTCCATTATATCCTGTGCTATTCTTGTATATTCTATTCTATTCTATCATATCCTATCATATTCTTTTCTAATCTATTCTGATCTTATCTATTCTATCCTACTCTATCTTATCCCATTCTATGATGTTCTAATCGCTGCTATAATACTCCATCATCTCCTTTGCTATTCTATTAAATTCTATTATATTCTATCATATCCTATCATATTTTTTTCTATTCCATTCTGATCTTATCTATTCTATTATATTCCATCATATCCTGTGCTATTCTTTTTTATTCCATTCTATTCTATCATATCCTATCATATTCTTTTCCATTCTATTCTAATCTTATCTATTTTATCCTACTCTATATTATCCTATTCTATTATGTTCTAATCGATTCTATTATATTCCATCATATCCTGTTCTATTATTTTATATTCTATTCTATTATATCCTATACTATTCTGTTATAATCAGTTCTTTCTATCATATCCTATCATATCCTTTTCCTTTCTATTCTAATCTATTCAATCATACCCTATCTTATCCTATTCTTCTATGTTCTAATCGATTCTATTATATTCCATCATATCCTGTGCTATTTTTTTATATTCTATTCTAATCTAATCTCCTGCATCCTATCCTATTCTGTTCTAATATACACCAAATTCTCACTTTTAGTCATCCTGTTCTCGGCCTTCCTAGAACTGCTAGCCCACTTAGTTTCTCAGGGGTGTAGGCCGAG
>JAAAKG020136659.1:0-35779 GCA_010014905.2 Druon quercuslanigerum
TCTCCGGAAAGTCGTGGGACCGGTACCTCTAGAGAAAAAAGTTCTCTAAGTACTTTAGGCTGTTGCTCTTGGTGGTTTGGAACCCACCTTAAACTGTAGGTTCACCTCCCATCACCAAGTGAGGGTGTGGGAAGTGTGTTATGGAATAGGAAGACGGTGAAAGAAAAAATGTAAATCCTTAGGGGACACATTAGAATCTTCCACAATAGCAGTACTACTACAATACAATTGATTAATACTAGAACACAATTGATTCTGCAAATAAAAAGTACAGCTAAAGATTATTATTAGTAATAAAAGAACATGGGTTTTTAAAGTAAACATAATCGCCTCTTTCTTTTTGCAGGCACAAGTGCACAGCCCGAGCATTTACCTAATGATGCTCCTCATGCCGGTGAATTTTCTTCTTCTTTCTTTAGGCAGCATCCTCCTACTAGTTCTTCTACTCCTGCCGAAACTTCTCATCGTTCGAGATCCCGGTCTCCTCCTCGCACGTATATAACTCCCCCTACCAGCCTTCTTACTTCTGATGGTCATCAATATGGACTTGATCAACTTGAATTTATTCGGATTATTCCGTATAAAAATCCAGACCGGCAATTTGAACTTCGAAGATACAAGTTTCCTGAAAATAAACGAATTGCAATACTTCCAATTGCAAAAAACTTTCGACCGTTGCCAACCGAAGAGCAAATTGTAATATCAACAGTCGACGATAATGTCTTTGCAATATTGGACAGTACTAACATTCTTTCTGGAATATATGTAAGCGATCCTCGCATTCAAGCTAAAGGACGGGCAAAACTAAACATGAGAAGCGGCAGGGTCACCCCGCTAACCGTAGATGAAATCAAGGAAACTCCAGTAGGACCCAATCGCTTTTTGTACAATGGTTATAGAGTAGAGCATCTAAACCGCAGTTATGGGTAAGTTATTTAAAGAGAAGTAAGCATCGTAAAAACACACTTTTTAGTTATTTTTTAGTGTAAATCTCGAGAAATATAGATTACAATGTAGTTCTTATCAACAGCCATGGGTATCACTCAGTCACTAAAGTAACTTTTAGTCACTTTTTTCTTATATTTTTATTTCTTATGAATTAATTTAATTCATTTCAGGGCAATGGATTTTAAATTCGTCTTTAGTGTTTTCTAAATTACCCTGTAGTTTTTTTTAGCTTACATTGTAATCTTATGTGTGTTATCAAGTTCTTCTGAATTACTTTAAATTCTTCTTCTTTCCAGCAAAATCACTTTAACAACTTTAACAAAAATAATTGTATAGTTACGGTTATTTAAAATTGTATCTACAACGAATTACTTTAAATAGAAAAAATAATAGAAACCTTAAATATATTAAGAGATATTGATGGTTCTTTTACTGTCGCACAAAACGTTTCTATTGAATTCTGAAAAAAAGATAAAACAAATTTCTAAAAGAAATACAGGAAAGCATTTCTTTTTTTAAACAAAAATAAAAATAAGGAAATACAAATAAGCATGTAACCCACTGAATGCCCTTTATTATCTTGTTATTAAGTAACATAAATCTTTTGTAATAAATAATCACCAACGTTTCGGCACTCGTGCTGCACCCTTATCAATGAAAGAAAAAATATAAAAACAATTCGAGCAGATAGAAACAGCAAAGAAACCACGATGCTCTTTCCTTCGTCCCCAAGATTAAAAAACAAATAATTCTTGGGTTTCAGGAAGAGAGCCTCTTGTGTTCATCGCAGTTCCTGCCTGCTTGCATTTATTTTTCTCTTTATTTATTTTGGCCTTGGTAAAGGTTCTGTATGGTGACCAAAACATTGGTGATTATTTTCGTATTGTGATTTGATAAAAATACAAAAGACGAAAGAGATAAACAGAAAAGGAAGAGGTATGGGATTCTTGGTTTTATTTTCCGGAATTCTGCACACTAACTTGATTATTGGACGTTAAATAGGATTTTAAATTTAATTTCAATATTATATAAATTTCTTAAGTTTTTCATTTTCCCCTTCTTTTTCTTCTAAAAATCAGCATTCTTCTGACAGGTCTCATCATCCTACTGAGCCAACACTTGGTCACCAGTCGAGGCCTCTTCTCTCTAGAAGCATGTCTCCACCTACCTGGCTTCCTTCTGCTGACGGATCTGTATGTGGACTTGACCAGCTTCCGTTTATTCGTCTCATTCCCATAAGAAATCCGGAACTGCTTTTCCAACTTCAGAGATACAATTTTCCTGAGGATAAAAAAATTTTGGTTCTCGCCGGACGGAATCATTACGTGCCAGCCCAAGAACAAATAGTATTATCAACATTTGATGGCGAGATCTTTGCAATATTGGAAACTAGTAAATATCTTGCTGGAATATATATATACGTTTCTCAACTTAGCGTTAGAAATAGAGTAAAAATGAACATGCAAAGCGGTACTATCACCCAATTGACCAAAAATGAAATGGGGCAAATTCCAGTAGGCCACCTTCGTCCAATTTTGAAGAATTTTGAAATACAGCATGTCAATCACAATCCACGGAATTTAATGAAATAAAACACATATTAAACTAATAGAATGGTAATATGAAGCGTTTTAAACATATTCCAAGTGACTTGTGTATGCAAAAAGTAATAAAAACTGAATGCATTATGGTTCTCAAGGCTTAATTCTTTGTCAAACGCCTAGCCTTTTTTCCGAGAAGTATAATTCATTTTTCTATATCACTAGGTCAAAAAAAATTATCATCTCTGCAGTGTATATGGAACCCTTCCAAAATGCATCCCTAAACGTCAGAGGTTGATTTATTTTCCATTAGCGTTTTCTTTTTTTCCTTTTTTTCATTTGCGTTTGTTATTTAAATATTTTTTATTGAATACTGTTATATTCTGATCAGTAATATGTCTTACATCTTCAATATAGACTTGGACGATATTAAACTGAAATCGTCTAAGCAAATTATGAGTTCTTGTCAGTAAAAAAAATTTTAAAGATATGGTATTTCATTAGTTTTAATATTTTCATGAAGAAAAAATCTTTTAAAATACCTGCAGATCTTAACTATATTCATACATTCTTAAAGCTTTCTATTATTGTTTTAGGGTGTAAAACTGCAAAATCTAGAGATTATATAAATTGTCTGAAATTAGAAAAGTCGCTTTATTTTTTAAAAACAGAAGTTCCGATTGACGCATTAAAATTTATTTCCTAGAACTTACTTACGAAATATGAATAAGAGTATATCACAAGGACAAGTTTGAAGCCTCCAAACAAGGAGATAACGAGCCAGCTAACATATTTAAACATCAATAAAACCTTTTATCTAAATTCTTCATGAACAAATTATTTAGTTTTACTTTATTTGCAAAAAATGGGGATCTCTTATACTGTAATCTCCAATTTGATGATCATCCTTAATTCTATTGATGAATATAACACAAGATTATATATCTAAATTTTTAGAAATTTATTTTGGCTTACAAAAATAACAATTTCTCAAACCATTTAATCTAATGGCAATGCCAAGTGAACCTATTGTTTTGTTGCCTTGTTTGGGCAGACCGTTCTAAAAATGGGTGTTCAGGTCTGACGATGCTTATCTACATAAGTGTTTCAGGAACTAAAATGATTTATGATAATCCATTGTAAGAACTGGTCAATGGCGTTGCCCTCACTTAGGAAATGAATGCCAGTTCTAAAAAATAGAGTCTAATAAGCGTCTACACCTAGATGCTCCTTCGTAAACTCTGGTTTTAATTTTTTTAAAGGAATTTGTGTACTGACAACGTAAAGGAAGCAGAAAGTAATTTTATAGTTGGCTTATTTTCCAACTTCGAACTGAAAGTGCCGCTTTCATGTTATGCAGATGGAAGCAAAGAATCATCGGTGGATGTCGAAACCTGTACTTTTTTAATAAATCGTCCATGTTGCCCGCAGTGTCGGAATTCCACAGGATTGTCGTTAGATGAATTTTTTTGCGGCTGGTCCATAATTGAGTAATGTTTCGATGTATAACTTGTATGCATAAGCATTTTTTGGTGGGGATACGTGTTTTTCATTATAGTGTACATGCGCCTGGTCGAACATTGAGGGTAGTTGATTGTTTACCGGTGCGACTTTGTCCAAATTCATAGCATCTGCTGCCGTTTTTTTGCTTGTAACTTGACGTTAAATTTATCAAGAAAGTCTTTTCCAACAATTTTCGGTTCTTGACTCTCAACCTGCTCCTGACTGTATTCATCATTGGTTTGTTATACTTCTTTTTTACCTACGTTATTCACATTTGATAGTATGAATACAGTATTTTTCATTGCATTTTAAAAATCTTGTCTTAAATGATTAATTGTTTCGGGAAATTAAATTTTGGAGTAGCATACGATCAATTGACCGTGCAGATAAATTTTGCGAGGAAGTAGAGCTGTAAATCGGGTAATACTGTTTCTTGAAAAAAAGGCATGCTAATGTTATTTAGCAAACATTCATAGTAATGTTACTCGCTAAAATTATATAAAATTGATCTTTATACATTTCTACTCTTTCAGATCTGATGCTGGAATCCAAGAGTTAAATTTATCAAAGTATTCTTAGGACTTTAAAAAATAACGCTGTTAGGCACCTTTTTCTTTTGTTTGAAGCATGCGTTCAATGGTAAAATCCTGTTTGTTATCATGTTTATCTTATTTTTTCACTTCTGACAATTCAACCTTATAAAAAATTAGCAACCTTTCTCAAAGGCATCTTTCTACCTACTAATGAGCACATGATCGCCCGACTTATATCTAGATAGCGTGTGGCTACAGCGGTTGACTATTAATGATATTGATAGGATCGCATGCAGTAGGAAATATTATGTTACATTCTGATAGAAAACTATTTTAAAATTTTTTCATGGAACTCTTTCCCCTTATCAATTTATAAAAGCATTGGAAACTGTTTTTCTTTTCGTTCGGGAAAACATTCAGAAGCATTTTTTAGTTTGAACGTGGATTAATCACGACCGCTCCAACCGCTTTTTTGGTTTTTTACGCGACCTTCCAACACTACCTTCCTTTTTTAGCAAAAGGCGATTTTTACTTCTGCTATGCTTACTTCGGGTACTGCTATCCTGATCGTCCGTTTCCTACGATTTCCCGGGGTAAACCGAGATTCTGAAGGACCACGGCAAACTGATATCTCCCAAGTGAGCTTACAATTTTTTTTCCTTAATGCATCGTCTATCGACTCTCACATACTTAAATCTTGGACACACTTTTTATCGATAAATACTGTGCTACGTTCATTCCACTTTATAGGCTCACGAGCATCAGGTTTTGAAATACGTTCATGCAATTAATTTTTTTTCTGAGAAGAAATTTTTGAAACAGTTAAAATTATCCTATTATTATTTAATGTGGGATCACCATCATTACCAACTCTATCGTTCCTTTTGAAGGACTAGCACCTTTCCTTTTGTTTTTCATATATCCATGATCATTAGTGTTAAACCTGTTTACACACTATACATTTTTAATTCTAATCTCTTAAAAAAGGTAAATAAAGTACTTAGGAAATTTAAGCATCTAATCTTGTCATTTGTTGGCCTAAAACCTGTTGTTGATATTTTGCAACCTTTTCGCTGGGAATCAAACCCATTTTTCTTACCTGTTCTGTATTGCTGAAAAAAATAAAAACATCAAATAACAGAAAAAAATTTAACATTGGGTATTACCAGTTTTAAAATGTTTGAAAGAAGACCACTAATTATCGGTCTAAGAAGTAAAGGGAAAAATATATCTTGGTTTACGATACTATGCTACGTATATCGTTGCTAATCCGTTTTCATCTACTAATATTATCATCTACTTATTATAGAAAAGATTTATATTCATTGCTACCTGGCCAGATTAAAGTCTTGTACAATCTCTTGAATTTGATCAACTTTGTTCAATTCTTCTCCACCTTCTGGAAAGTTCTGAATTTTTTGATTCCCTGTGAAATGATTCTGCGTTGTTTAAAGTTCTCTAAATTTTTAGAATACCCTGGAATTCCTTTAAATTGTAGAATACTCCCGATTTGCAGAATACTTTAAATTTCTGGAATTTTTTTAAATCGTCAAATTCATTGGATTAGTGAAATTCTTTCAATTCGTGAAATATTTTGCAATTATAGAATTCTTTCCACTTGAGAATACTTAGATAAAATTAGAAGCGTTAAGAAAATTCTGGAAATTCAAAGAAATTTCGAAGATGAAAAGAAAGAGGTGTTGATTTTATCTATAAATTTCTAAATTTACTGCCATTCATTTACTTACGCAAGCAAGCGCCTTTTTTATTTTCCACAGTATCTTATCCAAAGGCACCTAAGAATGGATATAATTTTTTTACTTTTACTGATATTAGACAGGGAACGCATTTTTTGTAGCCTTACTTAAAAATTTTCCACAGCCCTTTGAGTCTAGAAATATCACGTATCTCTAATGAGCCTACAAGTGGGCTGTTCAAACATTTAAATTTTTATTGTTAATCTTTTTTATACTCAAGCCTATATTAGCACCTTACATTGTATCCACGTGAATATAAGATGATGCAAATTTGAACCTCAAAATTTAATTTTTTTTTGGAGATATGGAGGGGGTAAAATATAACAAAAAGGTTGACACTTTATTAGTTTAATTAAAAGGTCGGCTGGAATAATAGTGCATAACTTTTATTATAACACCTTTTGTTTTTTTGTTGTCATTTGTTTGTCTGACTAGTACTGCGCAGGTCCGGTTTCTCGAATCCGCTTTTTCATTTGTTTTCATCTCTCTAAAGTTGTCGACATAAAGCCGAACGTTTCATCCTTAAAGCGGAAAATCATTTCTTTCTTCGATAAGTTGCATTTATTCTTTTATTTGTTCTCACTGGTATCATTAGGCTCTGTTATTTTTTGTTTTTTTGATTAGACAATGCATAAGATGGTAGTGTAAAATTAAGGCTAATGGATTCTCTTCATCTTTAAAGAATCCTGGCAAAGATTCTGAGCCTGACACGGAAAGAGAAACCCCATCTGTATCTAAAACTGATGATCCATCCTTTGAAATTAAATCCGGAACAAACGAAAAAATTGCTGATGAGGAATGTGTTCAAATTTCTATCCATTAAGATGTGGCTACGCACACATATTGTTGTATTTATTCATTGCCTAGTAATCTGGCTACGATTTCTCAAGAAGCTCCAAGAGCAGCATATTTTAAGAAAAAAATCGATATGAAAAATGGAAAACAGTGTTATAAGAGTCACTTAGTAAAAACTAGAATTTATGAAGGTGATCTTGGACTCCTGCGGGTACATTCTAATACAACAAGTCTTGAAGTTTTTGAGTTATTTAAAGGTATGGAAAACCTGTTTACAAAATTTGTTCGTCATTATTGGACAAAGTCGTCAAAGATAGGATTTCGAAAAAACAGTTAACACTTTTCACGGAATTGGATCGAAAAAGCTTGCTATTACTAAGGATATGATGATTTTACTGCGAAACAGTCAGTCCCGTTCGGTAATCCAATCACTCGTTATCTTCCTCTTTAATTTAAGGGCGGGAAATTTTAATAACATGAAAAGCATCTCGTTTTTTTAAGAGGCGAGGGGACTTACACTAAAAAAGCAACCTAATAAGAAGTTCAAAATCGTATTGCAACCTCCTCGTTGTGAACTCCAGAAACTATAATTTTTAAATGCCAACTGCAGACGATTTTTATTTAAATACTTTATGTACATAGAATAGTTACGTTCTTTTCCAACTTTATTTCGTGAATATTTTTCAACTATTATGTTTAGTGTATCACGCAATATTAAATCAATCATAATTTCGCTACAGGATACAGTTTTGAAAATGCGCAATTGTTTTTCATAATTTTAATTTTTCATAATTTTTCGCCATGACGCACCACCATGAAAAATTTGAGAAAAATGTACGTTGTCGCAGGCACTACAAGGTTTGTTTTGGAAAAAATTGGAGGAGCACCTCTAGGAAATAACATCAAAAAATATTTTTAAAATTTGAAAGCATTTTTACCCCTATTTTTTATTTTAAAAAATCTAAACTTTTTTTTAAAAGTAGTGTTTTCGGTTAACACCACAATATAGGGTAGATAAGTGTGCGGGATATATTTTTAGTGTAAAAATATTTCTATGCAGTGATGCACTCAGTAAAAAAGTATATTTTTAGTTTCGAAAACATTTGCTATTGAAAAACAAGTTATTTTTACTTTTGGTAATTAGAAATGATTTGCATAAATACATAAATCCAATGAAAATATCCATGAAACAATGTAGTTAATAAACCCAGCTAATAATTTTTTTGTCGAGTCACTGGTTGCCAAACGCTAGAACACACTGACATAACAACACTGCCGTATCACTATGTTGTGATCACGATCTTGTACTTCAAATCATTTTACAGTTCAGAAATTTCGAGTGACAAGTTTAGGTTTCGAGTGACAATTCCTACTGTTGAAGAATAATTAAAATTCTCCCAGAAGTAATATAGATATTGTCGCGAATTTTGATATCGAAAATCTCGCACTATTTATCACTTTCTTCCTTGACTTATTTGTTATCATCATTTTTGTTTTGTTTTTATTGTCTATAGCGCAATATTGCTTTACAAAATCTAGATCTGAAATAAAATCGAATTACTTTTTTTTTAAATCATAATTAATAGGTATTGCAAATATTTTTTAGATCCAATTTAAGAAAGTTTAAAGAGCCGATCTATTTGGATGATATGAACGCCTATTTATCATAGAACCCAAAAGGTGATTCATGTATGACTCCCTCAAAAGGAACGTTACGGTGATTTATGAATCTAACGTGGGTGACTTCTTCAGCCTGGCCACTTTCTGCAGTTTGATGTTGAAGTAATGCTTCTAAACCAGTTTCATGTCTTCTATGTATAATACAGACGTATTTTGCAGAAGCATCATTATGTCCTTGGTCATTATAGCCAGTGCCGGGTCGAAGACGCGCAAAGAAATGAGGTCTATGATTAAGTAAAATAACAGCGTATCCAAATGGAGTATCAGCTAGAGGAAGTTCGTCACTTGTAACAGGTTTCAAAATTCCTATGAGAGCATCGAAAAATGCTGGTTGGTCATTTATCATTTTTTGTAAAATAATTTTGTTGTCATGAGGGATACCAGTAGGATGGATATTTTTTACTACAGGAAAATGTGCGTGCACTACTTCATGTTGATCAAATGTGCCGACTACTGCAAATAAAAAGATTTATGAAATTTTTTACATATGAAAAATAACTATAGATAATAAATTGATTGAATTGGGTGAATCAGTGAAAGAAAAATGAGAAAGTTATGCATATGATCGACACCCTAGCCCACGATTAATTTAAATTACCCTGCTCTTTCTTTTCACTTTTCCTGATTCACTCGACATTCCTTTAATTTTCTTAATTATTTGCATTCTCTGATTTCTTCATCTACTTCCAATTCCTTAATTTTAGAGAAATTCCGAAAGCTTAGAGATATTCAGATAATTTTAAGCGACACTTAAAGGAAATCAGAACATTTTAATAAATTCAAATAAATTTATAAAATGTCAAGGGATTTTAAAGTATTTAAAAGCATTTGACAGAGTTTAAAAACACTTTAGGTAATCATGATTTGAATTCAGCAACGTGGTAATAGATAAACATTGAGATTTGTCAAATTGTTTTAAATGAAGTTGTTACTTTCAAAATAATTATATAAGAGTGAAATTTATGATAAAATTAGGAATAATTACATTTTTATCGTAATTATTTATTTGTATATGTTACAAGATTACAATCTGGCTACGTAGTACTAAATAAAAAATTTAATTTATGAAAATATTTCAACTAAGTACTAAGTAATAATATTATCTTAGTTGTATTTACTTGCGCAATTAAGTAAAACCCCACAGTAAGATAATAAAACGGCGATTTCCATTGTATCTGTATACGAATGATGATAGCGAAAGAGTAATCGGGGCTGAATGTTGAAGAACTGCGCAATAGGATTCATGTCTCATAGATTATTTACAAATGAGTGAATCGGCAAAGCCTCTTGATGTAAGGTTTTTCATATCTCTTTGATTTATTACTCGCAAAACCTTGAAACCGCGTCGATGTAAGGTGGTTGTATTCGCCATGTGAGTAATCGTTTGTACACACAAGAAAAACTGTCAATATTTTCCAAGCTTATGTTTTTTCTTATCAACTATTTAAAAAGTTTTTGCATACGAAATCTACGTGACATTGAAAGTTGATCAGCTACCAACTTTAGAATTTTAAAGTCAATTATCGGCTTTGACGGAAATTAAGTCTAATTTGCTTTTATCCCTGGAATGTCTGCTGTCCCGGTAAGGCAGGGTGGAACAAACTAAAATATTAGGGATAGCGGACAACTTTGCACGTAGCAAGTTTAGGACCCACCTGTACACGTAGAAATTTCAGCGTGCATAGTTGTTGAAGACGAAACCAAGACCGCGATGCCATTTTTTTATTTTCAGCCTCTCTAGAGTGTCACGTTTCCAGCAAAAGGCTATGGTAGGATGCAAAATAGTTATGGGATTAAATGAGGTTAAATTTTGAATCATTTTTTAAAGATACAGTCTGTTACATAAAAGCGTGGTCATGATTACTTGCGATCGTTTACGTGGAATGAAGTGATTTTTTTTCTCACACAAAGGGCAGTATTGTCCTTCATGCTTCGTGAAAGTAAATCAGCTGACTATTGTTTTCTATTTAATCTCAAAATTTTTCTAAAGTTCTCCAGGAGGACAACGACCCGAAACATTGAAGCAAGGTTTGTCGCTTGTGGAAAAAGAAAAATGGTGTCGTAAATTTTAGTCGTCCGATGCCAATCCAATTAAAAACGTTTGGGCTTAAATAAAGATGAAGCTTGCGAAGAACCGACCCTGCAACTTGAAGCAGCTTTTTCGCCGAATTCACAAAATTTGTAGGTCATTTTCAGAAGAATATGCAATAAATCTTATCCAAAGTATGCCTCGAAGATGCCAAGCTGTTATTGACGCTGAAGGTGATTAGACCTGCAACTGATGTATTTGCATGAAATTAATCGACTAAATAAAACGATATTTGAAAGAATTTTTGTATTGGATATTTTTATTTTCTTACAACAGTGACTATGCTTTCATGTAACAGACTGTAAGAATGGATAATCAGTCGAATGAATATAATAAAAACTTACGTTTACGTTTCTACTCTAGAAAGGGCAAGAAAGGGGTCGTAGTATATTGCAATGTTAATTTGGGTACTAGCGAAGTAATTCACGTTCACAATTCATCCTTAGAGCGATACAGTATACATAACATATTTAATCCAACACAGAATTAAAGGAGTTAAAACAATTGCAGAATTATAAAGAATTAAAGGAATTCAGAGAATTCAACAAGTCTAGAGGATTTAACGAATGCATAGAATTCCAAGAATGCAAAGATTTCAAGGAATTTATTACTAAAGAAATTTATATTTTTTAAATTCTATGACAATTATATGTGTACGTTAAGTTCTCCGTATTGTTTGAATTCCCAGAATTCCTTCACTTCTCAGAGTTCTTTGAATTCTAAGAATTTCTTAAAAACCTTAAATTGAATGAATTCCTCATACTCTTAAACTTGAACCTACTGAATTCAATTAATAATTCTCTGAATACCATGCATACTAAACAATACTTGAAATTGATGAATTCCACAGATTTTAGTAATTCCTTGAAATTTGCAGAATGTAAGGTGGGTTACCTCTATTGGGCGTTATGAAAAAATTGATTTGTGAGTATAACAATGGGAGAACAGTAAAAGCATTCGATGGAAAATAGGCAGAGAAGATTAGAATTATCAGAGAAAGGACTATATAATAGAATCAAATGCAAAAAACATAAAAGCGGAGAAAAAGTTAAATAAAAAAAAAGAATAGAATATTTTCAAAGCAATTTCAAGAAATTTTTAGAAGGAGATAGAAAAATGAAGCTATAATTGATAGACAAAAATACTGAATTGGCGCTGATGAAGAATATGGACGGTACTGGTGTAGTCCACGTCAAGCGGATCAAGAATTTTCGTCTTGGAAAGGGATTTGGCTGTAACTCAGCGTATACAGTTTTATATTAGTGTAGAAAAATACATTCAAATATTTTTTCAAAATTAAAAAAAAATTGCGGAGATATGGGACTTTGAAATTTTTTGTAACTTTTTTGTATAGTTCTATATCTTTGTTTCTAATTAACCAATTTAAATTTTCAAGGTCTCAAATTCTTTCCAATGACATCTAAATTCAAGAAAAGAATGATCGTATTAAAAATTTTTTTTTCCTTTTTTTTGAAAACTCAAAAAACTAAAATCGCGTTTTTGAAAATACGTGTCAAAAGAAGCCATACATGTACTTTACAAGATCTGCAAGTTTTATCTTGGGACCGCCAGTAATTTATGAGAAAAAAAATAAATCATCTTACGGCCCTACACGACAAAGCGACGCGACGCGGCTAGTACGTGGTGTAGCGCATTATGTAACTATTCGGACACCCTTAATAATGCTTTCAATGTAAGACATCGATTTATGAAATAAGAAGTAAAGGTAAGTATCCTTTTAGCAACAATTTTCATTGCTAAGTATTATTTGAAATAATTGAACCTTGCACGTTTTATACATTTTGCTCCGGGGTTTAAATATGGATACTATATTAAACTCTTTGGAATTAGAAAAATGTTTCGTATTTACTTCCGTCTTAGAAATGAGAATTACAGCATGTATTTGTTGTGTGCCCTCAATTGTAATCTGATTCGCTCTTTTAATAATGCCACCAATACCATCACAAGGCCCTTTGCCATGTGCAGTTGCATGGAAGTTCCATTCTGCTTTACATAAATAATCTTGTTCGTGGAGTGATAAGTAGGCAAAGTTCTTACGATTTTTGTACTGTGCTGCTAAACCATCAGAATTGTATATTACACAGTCCACAGTAATTTCCGCTTTCTCTCGTAAATAGAATATTAGCTTTTTCTGATAGAGATGCACAGCAATCGTATTATGATCTTTTATATCCGATATTATCGCGTAACTGATGTGTCTTAATTCACCTTCGGGTGTTGTTCGGTATTATGTCACAAACGGATGAATGGTGACTGTGTTTTTGACCAATGCTTACCTTGAGAACAATCTTGTAAATCTATTGTGTGGTGTTCAGCAAAACCTAGTTAAACCAGAATTTGACCCACTCTTAAATCAAATTTTACGCTGTTAATATACATGCTTTGTTGTTTGGCAATAAAATCATGTCGAAGAAGTCGTTTCATATCTTCACTTAAACTATTAATAAATTCTTCTACTGGTGCCACAAAAGTTTCTAAATCTGATCTATCTACGTTTAACCATTGTGCAATTTGTGCAGGATTACAAATCGACTGGGCTAGCCAATGTTTAACGGTTGGAAATGGCAGAGAACGCGACTTAGCTAATTCTTTTATATTCCCACCAATGAACATTAGTTTAGCATTCTGATGGGGAGTGCAAATGCACATGTTGTGTGTACCACTTGTTCCTGCTAAAACGCACTCTTTCGGTCTTAATTCTGCAAACTTTGAGAATCTTATTTTTTCCTCATGTTGATCGGCCTTGAAAAGTGTATATAACTCTCTTAAGTTACATAAGACTAAACGTTTTTGAACGTTTGTTTTTTTTCCATATACTTTTATGGATACACAATCATTTTTCCCTGGCACAATACGACTATTGTCATCATTGCTGTAAAATTTTTAAACGCACAAATCCGCTTCTTCTGACAAAGTTTTCCCAGGTTTTCTGTCAGGAGAAGATAGAAATCCTTTTAAAGTAATTAATTCTTTAGCTTTACGAGCCATGCGATAAGAAGAGTTAAAAACGGATTTAATCTTCCTAATAGCCCAACTGTCGGGCAAAATGGTCAAAATTGTAATTTTTTTTTTTTTTTTTTGCTTAATTTAGCCTTTTCCAAATTTTCCTTCAATTGAACTACAATTTCGTCAACCTTATAAACAGGATTTTCATCAAAAAGCTTGCAGAATATCGTTTCACACACTTTTCTGGAGGCATCTTGCTTTTGTTGTTTAGTTTTTAGCTCAATCAAATTTATTTCTTTTTCTTCAAGAATTCGTAAACAAATATTTAAAGAGTAAACATCTTTCTCTTTCTCTACCTTTAAAATTTCAGCGTGACTTTCAGATGAAATATTACTATCGACATCCGTATCAATTTGCTCTAAAAATTCATCTTCTTGAATCTCGTTAATATGAAAATTATGATCCTTAAATGTATCAGAAAAAGAAGTTTGTGATGTATCCTTAATACCAATTATACGAAATAAGGCGTAGAGTTAACAAAAGAAAACAGTGTCCACTAATGTGATGGTATCCCTAAAGGTAAATACAAATGTGAGAGTAAAACTCTTTTGTGTTTACAATGCAGATTTGTGGTTAAGACAGGTTTAGCGTCAATATAAACAAGTATGCTTGCCGCGAATCTGGAAACAAAAGCAAATCGCAGTGGACGTGGCGCGGCGCGGCATAACGCTTTGCGCTTTGACGTGTAGGACCGCCAGAAGATTTTTTTTTTTTTTCATAAACACTGGCGGTCACAAGATAAAAGTTTCAGGACTTGTAAAGTACATGTATGGGTTCTTTAAAAAAAATTAAAGAACACGTATTTTCAAAAACGCGATTTTAGTTTTTTGAGTTTTCAAAAAAATGCAAAGAAAAAATTTTCACTACGATAATTTTTTTTTTCTTGAATTTAGATGTCATTGCAAACAATTGCAGACCTTGAAAAATTAAAACGGTTAATTAGAAACAAAGATATAGATCTATCAAAAAAAAGTTACCAAAAATTTCAAAGTCCCATATCTCCGCCATTTTTTTGAATTTCCAAAAAATATTTGGGGTTATTTTTCTACACTAATATAGCACTGTATACGCCGAGATGCCGTCAAATCCCTTTCCAAGAAAAAAATTCTTGATCCGCTTGACGTGGACTGCACCTTATTTAAAACATTAAATTATAATTAAGGAAAAAACATAAGTCTAGAAATATATATTTTAAATTTAAATATAAATGATTATTAATTTAAAATTAAACTGTATTTTTCTAACAAAGCTATAAAGGAAAAAGTCAAAAAAGAATAATTCCAAGGAAAATCGATCCCAATAATAAATATATTTTTAGCCCTGAAATGATTGGATAATTGGCCAAGAAGAAACAATTGAAAAAAACTTACCTAACTTCAAAAATAGTGAATGAAAATTCAGTAAAAATCCATGAATAGGCAGAAGATATGTGAATATTAATGATTAGGAAAAATAAAAAATTGGTTAGGGAGAAGTCAGAGAGGTTTCAAAATGAAGATTTGCGGTAACACCCACATAATATTCTTGCCAGTAATTTAATTACCTTGCATTTATATTAATTCTTTTTACATTCCCTTTTTGAGTCAACATTTCAGCGTTTTGTTTGAAAAATAATCTTTCTTTTTGAGAATTCAACTTTTTTGTTTTTAAATTTTAGTTGGACTACTTTGTTATCGAATATTTCTAGTTTAAGATGAAAATTCAATTCTTTGGTTATAAGTTGAACTACTTTGTTGGAAACTGATATTTTTAATTAAAAATATAAATTTGTGCGTAAAAGTGGATGTACTTTTTAAACATTTATTTTTTTATTGAAAGGCAATTAAAAATATGCACTCAAAATAAATGTTAGCATCCGTTATTTTTCTAAAAAAACCGAAATTGTTGGCGGAGGTCCTCCTGGCCGCCTGCACCTTCACTACATAAAATAAAAAAAAAAATTAATTAGCATTGTCAGGCTTTTTAAAATGGAAAAATGAATTTCGAAAAAACAACCCCTATATTTGAAAAACTTACATTTAAATAAAAATTTAACTTAAACTAAAAGTAAACTTGTCAGAGTTTTCGGCTTTTTTAGCTCTTCTCGGGCACCAAAAGCGATTTTTTGGCAGTTTTGTTTTTAATTAAAATTAAAGTTTTGGGGTTAAGGTCTTACCTTTTGGCACCTTCGCTACATAAAATTCAAAAAACTAAAAAAATAAACAGCGCCAGAATTTTAGGCTTAGTTCGGTATCTCATAAACTGGAAAACCTGATTTAAAAAACCAATCCTCCAATCTCCTAAAATGACCCTTAAAATAACTTACAAACCGAGCCTAAATGTAATTATTTTCGAATTTTGTTCTTTTTTTTAACTCCCAAAAACACTCACAAATTATTTCAAAAAATCAATCCTAACCGATTAAAAATATCCGAAAGAAAAATACATTGAATAATTACGATAAAAATATACCATAGGTCAGAGTTTGCTTTGAGTTCACTAAAAATAACAAATTTTATTTTTAGAAAACAACCCATAATACTAACAGCTACCTCTAACTAAAAAGATAGATATTAAACAAAAATAAAATAAAAAAATATAAATGAAAAGTAAATGACTTTGCTTTGTTCACAAAACACAGCCGAAAAATCCCCAAGTGAAAGAGAATTGAAATATTTATCCTCGAAAAGCTCTAAATTAGAGAATTTGTTTGAACTTGTTTACTTTATTAATTAAAAAATATTTCGTGGTTTAAATTTAACTATTTTTTTTTCTTTCTGTGGAAATATCTTCGTGACATAAGATCTTAGCACTTCTTATCAGCTCAAATAATGTTATTAAAGATAAAAATATTCCATTACGAAAAAAAACTTTATCACCTTCACAATTTAGTCCACTTAATAAACAAAATATAATCAACTTTAATTTCCTGAAGGCTCTATGCGTAATAATTCAATCAAATATAATAAATTGTGAGGCAAGATTCTTTCGCCCTGCACTCGATTGTGATCTGAATTTTTTATTTCTGCTTGCCGATATTTAAAAAAAAAACAGCTACAATCTCCTTAAGACTACCCTTGAAATAAAATATGCACCCAGCCTAAACGTAAGCTTAGTTGAATTTCTGGCTATTTTTGGGCTTCTCGAAACTTTCAGAAATTATTTCCAAAATCAACCCTCTACCTTAAAAAATACCTAAATAAAGGTATATAATTACTAGAAGAAAACATATACCGTAGATCAAAGCTAGTTCATAAAACACTGTCCACAAATCTAAAATAAAAAAATCATAATGTTTACATTGGAGCTGAAAACAGTAGACACAATCTTAAGTAACATACGTTACATAACTTGAGAATTACCCCTCTCACATTTTAGGAACAGAGTCCCACTTTCCATTAATTAAAACGCTAAACAATATTTTGAATTAAAATAATAATCACATTTAGCTTTTCATGCTACTAGAAGATATACCAACCTTAACAGTGATATTGTAAAACCCCTAGAAACTACCCCTATCTCATTTAGTGAACCAAGTCCCACCTTTCATTAATTAAAACATTAAACAACATTGAAAATCAAAATAATAATCACGTAAAGCTTTTCAAGTCTCAAGAAGGTATACCAACCCTTACAGTAATATTTTAAGACCCCTAGGAACTACCCACCTATAGAACATCTAAGGAACCAAATCTCGCCTTCCATTAATTAAAACAGGGAACAATATTTTAAATTAAAATAATAATCACATCGAGGTTTCCATTTGTCTAGAAGATATACCATCCTTCAGAATAGGATTTTAAGACTCCTAGAAACTACACCTTTCACATGCAAAGAACCACTTCTCACCCTCTATCAATTAAAACATTAAAAAATATATTAGATTAAAATAATAATCGCATTCATCTTTGCAAGTCTGTAGAAGTTATGCCGAACATCGCATTGATATTTAAAGGCCCCTAGCATCAACTCCTATCATATCTAACAAATCCATTCTCAGCCTGCTCCATCTAAAACTAGCAAAATAGTATTTTAATTTATAAAAATCACCTAATAAATAATTTCTGAAACTTTAGTAAAAATATCTGTCTCAACAGTAATATTCTTTTAAGTTATCGGAGTGAGTGTTTCGTAATCTCGCAGAGCTGCGTTTCGTATGAAATATTAATTTAAAATTTTAGCTTAATTTAAAACTCTAATTACCGGTTTGTTGAAAAAAATAATAAAGTCCGAAAATCAAGATTGAAAACAAAGAAAGGCTAAGAATGATGGGATAAAGAAAATATTCAAATTATGTTGTAGAGGTGCTAGCGAAATGCGCCTCGTTCCTCGGAGTCTAGCCTACGTGAATAGTAATCCCAGAAAGACAGCCCTTTGCATCCGGTTCGCCATGTACTAAGGTGAACGCTGGCGAGCCGGAATCTTTTGGTGCCGGCAGAAAAAGAAACCTCTTATTTTTCTAAAACAGCCGATTATAAAAACTACAAGACAGAATTTTTAGCCTTAGTATAGCCGGCTAAGCTCGGTAATAATTGTTTGATATTTATCGCGTTTCTCCTCATCCTTAACCGTGATACTACTACAACTAAGTTGTATCAATTTCAATAAAATGTTTTAAAAACAAAGAATTTCGTTTCTTATAAAAGACTCTTAAAAGTAAATGATTTAGGATTGAAATTTCAAAAAGGCAGAATTGATTTTTTCTAAAATAGATGCTGGAAATGTAGTAAGTTGAAATAAAAACATTAAAAATAAAAGAATAATACTTTCAAACATTAAAATTCAAATGGAAGGGAAGAGGAAATAAAAACTAATGATAGTGAAATGGCTAGGGGAGGGGATGCATAAAAAGGATTGTAAACAAAGGGCACAAGGCTTTCCGGAAAGGAAGTAGTAAAAAATGAAAGGGTTAGGACAGATATAAGAGGGACATATTTAATATTGTGGTAATGAAATAGGGTACAGAAAGAAGAAAGGAATGAGGAAGAAGTACGGAAGAGAATGAGTAATAAGATAACTCCACTCATCTTAAGAAGGTACGGATTATAAAGAGAGTGAAATGAAAGTGGAGTAAGTGGAAAGCGTTTTATAGGACGTTGTAACTAAAACAATGGGACGAAAGCTAAAAAATTATGAATGTCCCCTTGTTTATACAACATTGTAAAGTAAGTTTGCAACCAAGATTTTAGAAAATTCTTATCATCACTGATTTTGTTGAGTGAAGAGTTTAGCTACAGTGTGAAATTTCCAGGTAAATTAAAAGAAAAATTCGTAAACATTTCCATCCGGCCCAGGAGTCAAGATTCGTCCTAGTATTGTACCTTTTAACCGAACATGTAACCGCCACTTTGGTTTCCGACTATTCCAGTGATCGGATTGATCCAGCGACAGTAGTTTCAGCCGGCTTTTGACTGCCGCCTGGTTATCCGGCCAATACCACCTGAATCCGAATTTTTTTGTATCTTAACTATCAACCATTTTTTTCGCTTCTTGATTTTCTTTTCCTCCTAAAAGCATAATCAAAATTAAAAGAAGCGAATCTAATATCGAAAAATAGGCCGTGTAATCTTCTTAACCAGTAGCAATCTTACAACCAGTAGGAAACTAGAACCACAACTAACCTCCCGAAAGCTTGAAGTTTGTGATTGCATTCTTGAATATCCATATTTCGTACAAGAGAACAGATTAATGCAGATGTTCTTCATTACAACCATGTCCTCTATTCCTGAAGATTACAATTTTGTTCCTATCTCAATGGACCTCCAAATCATTTAACTTGCAATATTCATATAATCCTTCAAAAACCCTTCTTATAATCGCAAGGGTGTCAGCAAGAATAGCCAAGTCGGCCGCGTATGCGAGAAGCAAAACTTCAATTGGTTGATCGAAGGAGACACGTCTCATAACTTTATCAAGCGAAAATTAATCCAAGTCAGTAATTAGGAAGGTAAACAACGTAGTACTAAGGACATCTCCCTGCATAACTTCCTTCATTTAAGAGTTACCTACTACCTTTTGTGATATTATTATTCCACTTACGTGATAAATTAGCCGTCGATTAAAAATCCATTATCAGTCTATTTGTCCGTGCAATTCTTTTTTTGCAATCTTACTTTTAAATCAACACAGCGCAAAAACTGTGCATGGTTTGAGTTTTTTCATAAGAATTTTTGGATCAGGAGAGCATAAGACAAAAAATTTCAAAAAGTAAAAATTCTATTAAAAAATTTCCGAGAATTTTTGGTCTGGTTTTTGTTTTGTGCAAAAGATTCTTTAAGGTCTTCCTGAATCATGATTGATGAAAGTGACAAGAGTGATTTAGCAAAAGTTAAATTTTAGAGACTCGTTTAGCGCAAAGTGAGCCTCATAATATTAGTGGACAATTAATATTTCGATTATTGGAGATCTTTCGCAATTCAATAGTAAAAAGTCACTTATTGCTTGATGCAACGCTTTTTGAAGAGTCATGAATCTAAATAGAAAATATTTGTCTTATAAGTCTGAGCATAAATAACGGCTCGCCGTACGAGAAAATAGCGCGAGAGTAAAAAGTTTTATCTTAATGTGCAGAATTCCCAAGAAAGAAAAGAAAAATATTCTTTTTTTGAGCCAAAATTAAACTGACAAAACAAAAATAGTAATTAATTAAAAATTCATTTTTTGAAAAGATTCATCTCCTGGATTGAAAATTAAGCATTTTTCTCGAAATTATTATCCATTTTTTTCTTGAAAATTTACCGTTTCAAATACTCATCTAACAATTACATCACGAGTTACAAAGTTATCCTTTTATTCGGAAACTCGTGTTTTTGATTTTAAAATTATTCTCTTTCTGTAGAAATGTCTTCGTGACACAAGATCTTAGCATTTTTTATCAGCTCAAATAAGGTTAATGAAGAAAACAGTCTTCTATTGCGAAAGAAAACTTTATCAGCTTCACAATTTAGTCCATTTGAAAAATAAAATTTAATCAACGTTAATTTTCTTAAGGATCTATGCGTGATAATACTATCAAATATAATAAATTGTGAGGCAAGATTATTTGCCCCTCCACGCGACTGCTAATATTCTATAAAAGAAGCGGGCTCTCGAGTAATTTTTTATTCCAAAAATTAGTCATATACATCTTTATCTCTGTTCGCGTCTAATAACAATGAAGATCGTCATTTTATTATTTGCCTGCGTTACTTTGCTTACTTTTGCAAGTAAGTGTACATAATATTAAATAACACCTATACTAAAAAAGAAATATTGCATATTAACAAAATATAATATAAAATTTATAATTTAGAATAATTGTTTGAAGTAAATTTTTCATCTGAATCTTTTTCAGATGCCACGTTGCCAAAATAAAAGTCTTATAACATATGGAATTATAAAAAGTTGATAGCGCAATTTTTCAGTTGGTTTTACATATGCAAAATTATTAGTATTTTAAAAGAATATACTCTAACTATTTCTAGTTTTACACTAGGAACTTATACTTTTATCATAAATTTTGGTAAAAAACGATATAACAATATATCGATATAGTGCCACGTTGCCAAATGCAAATCCTACAACGTTTTGGAAGAAGTGACGATCATCAGAATGTTCTAGGCATACGTGCGCTTATTAAACGTTCATTCATTTCATTGTTTAATTATCAAATTAAATCTGAGATTCATTTTAGAATACAATAGTATTAAAGTTGTATTTATAATTTAAAATTCGGTTATTTACAATATATTGTTATGATTATTAGTATGTAAGGTAACAGATTTCTTATCTTAGGCATCAATGATCTAAATTTTTGAATCTGCGGGTTGCCGAGAATTTCAAAAAACAACCACCATCTCCTAAAAGCTACCCTTAAAATAAAATATGCACTCAGCCTAAGTGGAAGCATATTTAAATTTTGGATCCAAGTCCCACTTTGCATTAATTCGAACAGTAAACAATAAATTTGAATTTAAATAATAATCGCAGACAGCTTTGCAAGTCTCTAGAAGACAGGGTAACCCTAACAGTAACATTTTGAGACCCTTAGAAACTACCCCTATAACATTTAAGGAACCAATTCCGACATTTCATTAATTAAAACAGTGAAAAATATTTTAAATTGAAATAATAATCACATTCGGCTGTTCAACTCTGTAGAAGATATACCAACCATAACCACCCATAAAATTTGTCTAGCGGATTCAGGCCGCTCTGGTTGGCCCCTGATAACTTGAAAAGCAGTTTTCGAAAATTTAACTTTAAAAAAAATCACTGTGTAGAAAATTTCATGGCGCATCTTATTTTTTCTTCTAACAAAAAAATTGTATCTTTTAACGTTTCTGTAAAAAATCAAAAAAAACTTCATTTTTCAACCCAGGAAATTTACTAAATATTTTTAATTTAACTCGCTTCGAAAGAAAAAGTTCTTTTTATTTTAAGATAAAAATTTGATACACTGTAATTCGAACTGTTTTTAAGATAATGTGCAATTTAAAATTTATTTATTTTGTTGAATAATGAATTTAATAAATTTTGTTGAATTTATTTTGTTGAATTTATTTATTTTGTTGAATTGTTAGACAATTTTCAAATGCTTCGTTTATCGAGGGAATTTTGTGTAAGCCCATGCTTCCAGCTGAAGAAATGCTTGGTAGGATATAATTAAGTTTTCTAAGAAGTTTTACGTTAATTGAATTATTCTTTAACAAAATAGGATCACTCAAATAGCATTGACCGAGCACGTGGGGGGTGATAACTTCGGAGCCTGGTTGCCCCGCAATATTTAGTCCGTTAGAATACAACTATGTTTATATAAAATGTCCTTGAACTAGGTGTACATTAGAAGCATAATGTAAAAAAAGCGAGGGCATCTTCAATTTATTTTTAAGATTAGCTAGGAAAATATTACACGTCTCTTAAAATTTAAAAAACATTTTATTTGGTTCCTAAGCAAATAAATCTATAAATATTTCAAATGAAAAGCTGAAAAAGTAAATGTTGAGTTTGCTAGAAACTCTAACTGGAGGTAGAAAAATAAATAGAAACAAAGAAAATAGGGCCAATAATATTAGAAAGGTAAAGAAAAACAAGGTTTTTGTACATATATTGTCTTTAAAAATATAAAAATTTCAATACCTTTGAAAGTGAATAAAAAAAATTAATTAACTTTGAAGATCTTTTAAAAAATTATTTTGATTTCTTAAAAATTTGCATAAGTAAAATCTAGGGCATATTTTATATGCATACTTCTGTAAACCTAAGAAAATAAAGGGAAACAGGAATTTTTTATTGAGTAATAAATTAAAAATAGTAAGGATGTTTTCAGTGTAAAGTCGACAAGCACATTACTCAATCTTTAACTTGATTTATGAAATCAAAAAAGGTAGTCACATTGCTAAGTCTAACAAATTTTGAAAAAGAAATATAAATTTACTGTAATTGTTTATTTGTAAATAGTTGATCTAAGTTTTCCGTTTTATTTTATCTTTAGAAATCAGCCTTAATTTTTATTTAATCTCTATAATTATGTTCTTTATAAGATTGTCTCCGAACTCTATTCATGATGTTTTTACAAAAAGTATTTAATGTGTACTTAACCATTTTTATCTCATTAGTAGTATAATTACTAACAAGTTTAGTTGGAACAAAAACCAAAAAAATAAAGTTCTACAAAAATTTCATCAAAAAAATAAGTTACTGGTAGATAATTAAACTTTTTTGTTGAAAACAAACTTTTTTGTTGGAAATTTATAATTTTGCTTAAAACTTATCTCTTTTAGTAGAAAGTTGATTTTGTCGTTTAAAAATTATTATTTTGTTTTAAAATTTGTGTTGTGAGGTATAATTTTCTGAAGTTTGTAATCACCCTGTCAATACGCATATATAATGTAAGATATAAATATTTAATGATTTTGCCCTAAAAAAAATAATTTCTTGTGGTATGATGTTCAGATTTTAACTTGATAGTGTAATCAAATAAATAGACTAAATTAATTTCAGTCCAGACGCGAGGACTGTGGTCGAGCAGGTCGAGACTCCGAAATTGTCACCTATCACGCACTCGATCAATGCGATAAGAATGCTCCTATTTTGTTAACAAATAATTAAATTAGGGTGAAACTTTTTAGAAAATTTATTAACATCCTACTTAGCATTTATTTTGCTGGAAGCTTGGGCTCACTAAAAATTCCCTCGATAAACGAAGCATTTGAAAATTGTGTAACGTTATTTTGATACTGATTGCCAAAAAAATGTATAACTGTCTTATTTAACAAAAAAAAAAGTTTGAAGGACAGTGTACTAAATTTTTATCATGAAATATAAATAACTTTGTCTTTCAAAGCGAGTTGAAACGATACAGAAATGATAAAAGATACAACTTTTTTGTCAAAAAAAGGATGCGCTATGAAATTTTCTACAAAGTGATATTTTAAAAAGTTAGATCTTCGAAAACTGACTTTCAAGTCGTGAGGAGCAAACTCGAGTGGCCTGAAGCGGCTAGGCAAATCTTATGCGTGGTTATAGAATCCGGAGTCTCAATTTAAACAGTAAAAAAGATTTCGAATTAAAATAATAATAACATACAGAATTTAATAACTCTAGAAGATATGCTAACTCTCACAGTAACATTTCAAGGCCCCTAAAAAATAGCCCTTTCACATTTAAGGAACAAATATCGACCTTCCATTAACTAAAACAGTAAAAAATATTTTAAAATGAAATAATAATCACATTCAGCTTTTCATATCTCTAGAAGAGAGAGAGCAACCCTCACATTAATATCTTAAGGCCCTTAGGACCGACCCCTATCACAATTAAGGATCCAAGTCTCACCTATTATCAATTATAGTATTAAACAATACTTCAAATTAGAATAATAATCCAATACAGCTTTCCAAGTCTCTAGAAGATATATCGTCTCTCAATGTAATCTTTTAAGATCCCTAGGTATTACCCCTTTCACATGTGAAGAACCACTTCTTCACAATTATATTTTACTTAAAAAGAGTCACCTCAGACATGATTTTTAAATCTTTAGTGAACATATGTGTCTCAACAGTAATATTCTTTAACACTTTGGAACTACCTCTATGACTTGTAACGAATCAAAGAATCGAAGGCCTTGTTTAATATGATAAGGATATGTGCTAGAGGTTGTAGAATATTATTTTGGAAATATAAACATTATATAGATTTTTGGAAAGTTATGGGAGTAAAAGATTTTAATTAAAATTTTTTTGGGATATCAATTGAAGATATTTTATTTCTAAATCCTTTTTTTAGATGGTGCACTGGATCATGAACCTCAGCATGGTTTTAATCATGAACTTACGAGTATCCATCCTTTTTACATTCCCCCAAGAAACGTTATTGTTATCCAGAAAATGAGGAACGGCGTGCATATCCCGGGCCATCTAGTTTATGGAACTCTGCGTCGTGTACCAGAAAATTATGAGCGAGAAGATGCTAATGAACCATTCGGTCACGTTTTTGTAATAATCGATGAACACAATACTTTCCATGCACGTCTTCACGCACGCACTACACCTAACCTACATCCTCAGAATAATAATGGGACACATAATGGAACTAATGGGAACAATCATAATGAGAATGATGATCCTGATGAATTCCCACATTACAACTGTTATATAAGAAGACCACCTCATCGTGATTTGATAGCTACACTTCTTCCTCTAGATGAGCACATGCATGGTATCCCTCACGTTCACTATATGGCTTCAGATGACATTCATGTTGTTGGAGAATTAAGACATGTAGCTGAGGATGTCTTGGCTCCACGTCAAGGTCAAAGAAGTCCCGCACCATAATTCAATCTAAAATGTCATCAATATTTTATTTATGAATTACATTCTGAATGCATGATTCACAATAATATTTTACATTAGAGTTTGTTATTCAACGGAAAATAAAATACAAGTTTCAAAAATCTATTGTAATTTTTGGTCTTCAAGTTTGTATTCACCATTTTATTAGACCTTACCATTAAATTATAAAATATTATGGTATTCTTAGGACTCATGCTGACTACTAATTAAACACGTTTTTTCACTTAGCTTTTTTTTAGGACACTACCATACAGACTAATGGAGTTCATAATAATAAATAATATTTTACTTATATTTGATGGCTTATTGCGAGGAGAAATTTTTAACTTTTACTGAATTCAGATAATCTTGATAATCTTGCGTTTCCATCTTTGTTTCCATGTCATCCTTTACGTTATAGATAACAATGTTACTGACTCTCTCTTTACCTTCTATAAACCCAATTTTTTCCAAAATACTCACATTATTTTCCAAAGTACATTCTTTTCTTCAAGGAAAATACATTTCAGTTTTTATATCTGAAGCTCCTCTAACATTTTTCCACTCAAAATTTTAAGGACTTACTATTCTCGATCGCCAAGCTAGCTTTCACATTTGATGATTCAACTTATTCTTGTGCAAGTAATAATAAATTTTTCAGCTCTTTGGTGTTCGTCATATACACTTAGTTATTTTCAGTTTTACATTAAATTCGTAAAACATATTTTAGTACGAACAGCAACAACAAGATTTTAATAAGCAGACCCAAAACACGGCTGATCGACACAAATGCTAGAGCTTAACTCTTCTTAAGTCTTTTTGTTGAGGTACTTTAAATCTTCTGCTACACGATTCTCCATGTTTCCGCTTATTTCTTGAAGATACTAGTGAACTTAAGATGCAAAGATGCTATTAACAGATCCAGCAAATGACCCTTTGCAGGTACAATACTAAACACATTTTCAAAGTCCTTAAAGTTTTAGTAAAAAGTAAAAAGAAACTAAGGGCTTGATGCAAGTACTAGTCTATTATGCACCTATAGGGTAAAGGTGGACTTTCTCGGTAAGTGTGCGTTTTCAGTACGAAGTTTCAGACGTTTCTCGAAATAGACATGATTTCAGCATGGTAAAAAAGATCATTGTGGAATTTTTGAGTTTTTGAGATTGTTTAGTTTATTCTCTTCTGATCAAAAAATCCTTACAGAAAAACTGAAATTATGGACAGTTTTTATGCTACGACAATTTAAAAGTCAGTTACTGGTACAAAGTTTTACCTGCAGAGTGAAATATATCGTAGCCGTTTTTTCCACAATTTGCATTGCTCTCATGCAAGTCTATGCAGAAAACAATTAAGTCGATGAAATCGTGTTGGTAGTGAAAAACGATGAGTGTTCGGGCCATGCACAAAGCGTTCATATGATTGCTAGTTATCTAGCTTTATACGTGGAATTCGAGTTCTAATATCAAGAGGCGTTTGATTGCATAAATCGGTTATAAAAATAGCTACTTCACAAACGCATGTCAAGCGCTACTTTCGTTTAAAAGATTGCATCCTAAATTCGTCGCGAAGGGTTTAATTTGAATCGATACCCAGCATTGCAATTTGGCATCGATCAACCAGTTTATGACAAGTGCTCTAAAACACCTTTAATAGAATTTTCTTTATGTGCCAACTTTGATTTCCCAGTTTATTAGCAAGCAGTCTAAAATCCCTTCTAAGAAATGCTAATCTCGTTTAAGCGCTTCGAGTTTAAGTGCAACGCTAAGCTTAAAATGTACTTAGAATACAAAATCAACCCCCAGCGTTGCTGTTTTCGTAACTATAAGTATTATATGATTATTATAGAATTAAACTAACTGATCAGCGCTGAAAAGAAACGCTGGTAGTTGATTTGGTTATCTGGGTGATTTTAAAACGTTTAGCGTTAAAGTTAAAGTGGGACCGTTCGAACGAGTTAAACATTTCTTATAAGGTGTTTTAGACTAATTCATTAAAGCTGAGGAATCAAAGCCAAACAGCAAATCTCGGAGTTCGACTTGTTGTCTGAGTACTTTTATTAAACGCTTAGCTTTGATGGTAGGATGAAAGTGTCAAGACAAAAGAAAAATTCTGTAAAAAGATCTATAGAGTGTTTGACATAAACTGGTTGATCAGTGCTAAATTGAAACGCTCGATATCGATTCTTTTGTCTGGCCATTGAACCTAAGTGCTTTGCGGAAAACTCAGAATGCAATCTTTTAAACGAAAGTAGCGTTTATCATGAGTTTGTGAATTAGCTATTTTTATCATCGATTCAGGCAAGCAAATGCCTCTTGATAACAAAAAACGAATTTCTTGCACAAGAGCAATGCAAAGTGTACAACATCGTTCTGATATATTCCACTCCACACTTCTTTGAGTTTCTCCATCAGGATTTGTTGATCAGAAGAGATAAGATAAAACATATCAAAATGTTAAAATTCTACTAAAAAATTTCCGATAATTTTTGGTCTTATTTTTTTTCTTTGTGCAAAAGATACTTTGAGGTCTCCCTAAATCATAATTGCGCATAATTACCTAATCAACACTTAAGTTTTAGACTCATTTAGCGAAATGTGAGCCTCAAAATATTTTTGGAAAATTAATTATCCGATCAGTGGAGATATTTCGCAATTCAATACTTTCAATACTTTCTTGAAAATTTGCTTTCACAAATAAATATCTAGCAATTATATCATGAGTTTAAAACTTATAATTTTCATTAAAAAATATCATTTAGTGTTTTTAAAACTTGATTATTTGTTTAAACTTTGTTTTAGCATGTAAATTTATATATTGGTTTGAAATTAAATACTTTCTTAGTTAAAACATATTTCGTGGTTTAACTTTAACTGTATCAGCTCCAATAAGGTTTTTAATCAAAGTTAATTTTCTGAAGGCTCTATGCGTAATAATACTATAAAACATAATAAATTGTGAGGCAAGATTATTTGCCCCTCCACGCGACTGCTAATATTCTATAAAAGCAGCGGGCTCTCGAGTAATTTCTTTATTCCAAAAATTAGTCATCACCATCTTTATCTCTGTTTGCGTCTAATAACAATGAAGATCGTCACTTTATTATTTGCCTGCGTGGCTTTGCTCACTTTTGCAAGTAAGTGTACATAATATTAAATAATAATAATACTAAATAAGAAATATTGCACATTATCGAAATATACTAATATAAAACTGATAATTTAAAATAATTGTACGAAAAAAATTTTGGATCTAAATCTTTATCAGATGCCACGTTGCCAAAATTAAAATCTTCTAACATATGGAATTAGAAAAAGTTCATTGTGCACCTTTTCATTTTGTTTTACATCTGTAAGTTTATTATCATTTTAAAAAAATAATACTTCAACGACTTCTAGTTTTGCATGAGAAACTTATACTTTTATCACGCATTTTGGTGAAAAACGATACGACAATATATCGATATAGTGCCACGTTGCCAAATTCAAATCCTGCAACATATTGGAAGTAGTGACAATCATCAGAATTATCCTCTAGAAGATATACCAACCCTGACAGTAATATTTTAAGACTCCTTGAAACTACCCTTATCACATTTAGGGATCCAAGTGTCAACATCCATCAATTAAAACCTTAAACAACATTATAAATCAAAAAAATAGTCGCGCAGAAATTTTCGAATTCCTAGAAGATATGCCAACTGTCGTAGTGAAATTTCAATAAGACTCGAAACTACCCCTATCACATTCAGGGAAACAAGTTCCACCTTTCATCAAATAAAACAGTGAAAAATATATTGAACTAAAATAATAATCAAATTCAGCTTTGGAAGCCTTTAGAAGATACTACCAACCCCAAAAGTAAAATTCGATGACACCTAGAAGCTACCCCTATCACATGTAAGGATCCAAGTCCCACCTTCATTAATTATAACAACAAAAAATATTTTAAATTAAAATAATAATTACATTCAGCATTCCATATCTCTAGAAGATAATACCAACCCCCACAGTAAGATTCGATGATCCCTAGGAACTTCTCCTTTCACATTTAGGAAACCAAGTCTCGCCTTCCACAAATAAAAGAACAACAAATATTTTGAATTAAAATAATAATTACATTTAGCTTTCCGTGTATCTAGAAGATACTATTAACCCTTACATTCATATTTTGAGACCTTTTGACACCTATCACATTTTAGGAACAAAACCTCCCCTTCCATCAATTAAAACATTAAAAAATATTTTTAATTAAAATAATAATTATATACAGCTTTTAAAATATCTACAAGATACTACCAACCTCCACTGTAATATTATAAGATTCCTTAAAGCTATCCCTATCACATTTCGATGTCTTAAGCAGACACTGTAAACCCCTTCAGTGATATTTTAAAACCCCTAGAAACGGCAACTATCACATTTAAGAAACCAGGTTCCACCTAACATTATTTAAAACAGCAACAAATATTTTGAATTTAAATAATAATTACACTAAGCTTTATATATCAGTAGAAGATATACCCACCCTCACAGTAATATTTTGAGACCCCTAGGAAGTACCCCTATCACATTCATGTATCCAAGTCCAACCTTCTGTCAAATAAAACAGAGATCAATATTTTGAATTAAAATAAGAATTACATTCAGCTTTCCATGTCTCTAGGAGATACCACTAGTCCTCTTAGTAATATTTCAAGACCTCTAGGAACTACCCTTAACACATTTAAGGAACCAAGGCTTACCTTCCATCATTTGAAAGAGTAAAAAACATTTGAAATTAAAAAAATAATCGCGCACAGCTTTTCTAGTCTCTAGAAGATATACCAACCATCACAGTGACATTTTAGGACCCCTAGAAACTACCCCTATCACCTTTAAGGATGCATGTCCTACCTTGCATTAACTAAAGTAGTAAAATGTATTTCAAAAAAACATTGTCATCACATACAACTTCCCAAGTCTCTAGAAGGTACTACTAATGCTTACAGTGATATTTTAAGACCACTAGGAACCCCTATCACAGCCATTGCCCTATAACACCCCTTAGTTATAAAGTTATAAAGTTACACTAATTTTGACTGCAGCCTGGATATGCGGCCAATACCACCTGAACCCCATTTTTTTATATCTTTAAGACCTCTAGGAACTACCCCTATTACATTTAAGGATCCAGGTTCCATGTTCTATGAACTAAAGTAGTACAAAATATTTTGAAATAAAATTGTAATCACATACAGCTTTTCAAGACTCTAGAAAATGCTATCAACGCTAACACTAATATTTTAATACCCCAAGGAACTTCCCCTAGCACACTGAAGGAACCAAGTCTCGCCTTCCACCAATTAAAACAGTATAATATATTTGGAAATTAAATAAGAATCTCATTAAACTTTTCATGTCTCTAGAATATACTACCAACGCTCTCAGTAATATTTTAAGACCCCTAGCAACTACACCCATCACATTTAACGATTCCATTCTCCGCTTACTTTTACAAAAACCAGCAAAATAATATTTTAATTAAAAAGAGTCACCTCAGACATGATTTCTAAAACTTTAGTGGAAATTTGTGTCTCAACAGTAATGTTGTTTAACACTTAGGAACTATCTCTTTGACTTGTAACGAATCAAAGAATCAAAGGCCTTGTTTAATATGATAAGGATATGTTCTAGTGGTCGAAGAATAATATTTTGGAAATATATACATTATGTAGAGTTTAGGGAAGTTATGAGAGTGTATTTTTTTAATAAAAATTTTTTGGGCTATCAATTGAAAATACTTTATTTCTAAATCCTTTTTTTAGACGGTGCACTAGATCATGAACCTGAGCATGGTGTTAATCATGAACTTACGAGTATCCACCCTTTTTATATTCCTCCAAGAAACGTAATTATTATCCAGAAATTGAGGAACGGCAGGTATATCCCGCGCCAAATAGTTTATGGAATTCTGCGTCGTGTGCCAGAAGATTATGAGCGAGAAGATGCTAATGAACCATTCGGGCACGTTTTTGTACTAATCGATGAACACAATACTTTCCATGCACGTCTTCAAGCACGCAGTACACCTAACCAAAATACCCAGAATAATAATGCGACACATATTGCAAATAATTGGAATAATCCTCATGCAGATAATGACCATGGTCAATTTCATCATTACACCTGTTATATAAGAAGAGCACCTCATCGTGGATTGGGAGCTAGACTTTTTCCTCTAGGTGAGGAGCAGAACACGCATGGTATCCCTCTCGTTCACTATATGGCTTCAGATCACCTTCATTTTGTGGGAGATTTAAGACATATGGCTGAGGATGACTCGGCTCTACTTGCAGGTCAAAGTAGTCGCGCACCATAAATCAATCTAAAATGTCATCAAAATTTTAATTATCAATTACATGCTAAATGCTTGAATTACAATAATATTTTACATTAGAGTTTGTTATTCAAGAAAAAATAAAATACAAATTTCAAAAATCTATTGTAATTTTTGGTCTTCAAGTTTGTATTTACCATTTAATTAAACCTTACCATTAAATTATAAAATATTATTTATTCGTAGGACTCATGCTGACTCTTAATTATACACATTTTTTCACTCAGATTTTTTTAGAACACTACAGTACAAAATAATGGAGGTCATAATAATAAATAATATTTTATTCATATTCGATGGCTTATTGCGAGGAGAAATTTTAAGTTTTTACTGAATTCAGATAATCTTCAAGATAAAGATTTTGCAAATAAAAAGAAATGCATGTTAACGCTATTTAAATCTTTATTGATTCTCATTGAAGAAATGAATTTTGAACCGATTTTTGTGTTACAATTAAAGCAATAGCACGGCAGCTAAAAGGTTCATGAATATCCCCTTCTTTATAAAGCATTTGATAGTGAGTTTGCAACCAAGATTTAGGAAAATTCTTATTTTCTATTATTTTGTTGAGTAAAGAGTTTAGATACAGTGTGAAATTTCCAGAAAAATTTAAAAAAAAAATTCTTAAACAATTCCATCCGGCCCAGGAGTCAAAATTCGTCCTACTGTTGCACCTGCTTCCCGAATACGTTACTGCTACTTTGGCTCCTGACTATTCTAGTAATCGAATTGATCCTTTGACAGTAGCTCCAACCACCTTTTGGCAGCCGCCTGGTTATCCAACTGAACCCCATTTTTTCGTATCCCAAGTATCAACCATTTTTTTGCTTAAGGTTTTTCATATCCTCCTATACGCCTTATCAAAATTAAAACAAACTTATCCAATATCGAAAAATAGGCTGTCTAATCTTATTAACCATTTACAACCTTACAACCGGTGAGAAACTAGAACCACAACTAACCTCCCGAAAGCTTGAAGTTTGCTGCATGTAAAAATTATTACTTTTAAAATAAATAATAAATAGCTAGGAAAGGTAAACACAATTTTACTTTAGATCCATCATTCATAAGATGTGCATGTTCTTTATAACTACCCTGTCCCCATTCCTGAAAATTGAAATTTTTGGTACTATCTGAATGGACCTCCAAATCATTTACCTTGCAATATTTATATAATCCTTTAAAAATCCTTCTCATAATCGCAAGGGTGTCAGCAAGAATAGCCAAGTCGTATGTGTATGCGAGAAGTCAAACTTTAATTTATTGATCTAACGAGATACGTCTGATAACTGTAGCAAGCGAAAATTTATCCAAATCAGCGATTAAGATGGTAAACAGCGTAGTACCAAAGACTCCTTCCTGAATAACTCCCTTCATTTTAGAGTAACTTACTACCGTTTAAGACATCCTCTTATTCTATTTAACTGCTACATTAGCCTTTCATTAAAAAACAATTATTAGTCTGTCGAATTTCGACCTATATCCTTTTGACAATCTATAAGTCTCTTTTAAAGAATTTGTGTAAAGATATTTGTGATGCAATTAACTAAAGCAACGTGACAGCAGTTGAAAGGATTATTAATACTTGCTTTTTTATGCAACAGTTTAACGTGAGTTTGCAACCAAGATTTTGAAACTTTCTTTTCATCTTTCGTTTTGTTGCATCAAGAATTTAGATACAGTTTCAGATTTCCATGTAAATTAAAAAAACGTCCCCTCTTCCTGGTAGTTATTGGGCTGGTTGAAGCGAATGGCTAAAGACCATCAGATTGATATCCATCACCACTCTTTATTGAGACTAACTTTTCTATTTATGATAAAGCATAATAATCGTTAACCAAAAGGAGGAAATTTCCCTTTATAAGAGACGATTTTCCAAATCGCTTCGATTTAAGATAATATTATCTTAGCTTCTTACATGTTTCGCTTTGTTCCCGTGTGAGGTCATCCGAAAAGGATAAATTCAGAGAGCGCTGATTCTTTAGATTTTGAAAAAATTCGTCTTTGCATTACGAGTTGGTTAACGTAATTAAAATTCGTTTAGAACCCTAATTATTTTGAATCCTATTGCATTAACTGAGACTAAGAGACGGTTCTTGCTGTTCGGTTCATCCTTCAGATTATAGATTCCAATGTTACTGGCTCTCTCTTTACCTTCTATAAACCAAAATTTGTTTAAAATTCTCATATTATTTTCTAAAAGCATTCTTTTCTTCAAGAATAAAACATTTTAGTTTTGAAATCTGGAGACCCTTTAACATTTTTCCACTAAAAATGTTAAGGACTTACTATTCTCGATCGTCAAGCTAGCTGTCACATTTGATGATTTAACTTATTCTTGTGTGGATAATAATACAGAGCTCAAGTCTTCTTGTTGAGGTACTTTAAATCTTCTGCTACACGATTTTCTATGTTTCCGCTTATTTCTTGAAGACACTGGTGAACCTAAGATGCAACGTTGCCATTAATATTACATAACCAGCATATTACCCTTTGAAGACACAATACTAAACAAATTTTCAAAGCCCTAACAGTTTCAGTGAAAAGTAAAAGGAAACTAAGGGCTTGATGCAAGTACTAGTCTATTATGCACCTATAGGGAAAAGGTGGACTTTCTCGGTGAGTGTACGTTTTCATTACGAAATTTCAGACGTTTCTCGAAATAGACATGATTTCAGCATGGTACAAAAGAACCTTGTGGAACTTTCTGATTTTTTGACATTGTTTAGTTTATTCTCTCCTGATCAAAACATCTTAACGGAAAAAACTGAAATTATGGACAGTTTTTATGCTATGACGATTTAAAGGTTAGTTATTGGTAGATAGTTTCAGCTGCGAAATGAAAAATATCGTAGCCGTTTTTTCCACAATTTGCATCACTTTAGTGCAAGTTTATGCAGAAAAGAATTGAAAAGAAAGAAATAATATGTTATTTAGAAAGAGTCACCATAGACATAATTTCTAAAACTTTAGTAAAAATATTTTTCTCAACAGCAATATTCTTTAACATTTCCGACTACCTCCTGGATGTCGTAGAATATTATTTTAGAAATATATGCATTATGTAGAGTCTTAGAAAGTCATAGCAGTGAATCCAAAGATCAAAGTTGGAGACAAAGAAAAACCCAGAATTATGGCATAAAGAAAAGATTTAAATTATGTTGTGGAGGTGCTAGTGAAATGCACTTTGTTCCTTATGGTTTGGCCTATATAAAGACTAATCCCAAAAAAACAGTCTTTTGCATCTGGTTCACTATATCCTAAGCTTGACGTTAGAAAGCTGTGTAAGCTTGGTAATAATTGTTTGATATTTATTGCTTTTCTCCTTATCCTTATCCGTAATAACACGTCAACTAAGTTGTATCAATTTCAATTATATATTTGAAAAATTAAAGTATTTTATTTTTACGTAACGAATCTCAAAAGTAAATAATTTTCTTTTTCTTTCTGCCCTCTCTTTTTTTTCTATTCTTTGCTCTATTATCCTAAGCGTTTCCTTCTCCGTATCGCCATTGACTTCCCCGCCATGATCCCGGTTCGAGCTTTCTAAGTTTCTAATTCTACCTTGCATCTCTTCTATCTTCTTGTTATTATCTTGCTTCTCTAACTTTTGCTCCAAGGAATGCATCCTCTTTTCTAACTTTTCCCTAACTTCTTCCCATTTTTTCATTTCTTTTCTAAGTTCCACCATTTCCCTCCTAATTTCTTTTCTTAATTCCTCTCCCCTTTTTTCCTGCCTTTC